>JAQJVL010000956.1:0-306769 GCA_035578905.1 Stictocephala bisonia | reverse complement strand
TATAATTTTTTAAATTAGATAAAAGCTCTATTTAACTGTGAAGTGATACAATGTGTCAGGCCATTAAGACCTGCCTCACTGATTCTATTTATGCTACCTAATCCCTCCGTAAAACAGCTCAAGGACACTTAAGATAATACTAATTCACTTGAAAATTTAGTAGTAACTAGGGAAAGATCCAAAAAACAAAAGTGATCCAGCGCAGATAGCGTTCTCACATTTGCAGTAAAAACCACCCCTTTTTAGGGGTGTACATTCTGACATGAAAAACAGCTGCAGAAATCGATACATTGTCTTATTTTAAGCATAAAATATTCTTGAAAATTTTTTTGAAGAAGTTAATATTTTCGGAGTTATTCCTGATTGAGAGAATCGATTTAAGGGTAAACAATGCATATTTTCTAACAGTGTTTTACGTGTAACTTGGACAGTTTAGAACTTATCTAGAAAACTGTTATTGCTAAAATATTTATATATATATATATATATAATATTTAAAAAAAATATTTTTTTCGTACGTTCAAATCAGACAATGTTACGGTTTGCCAAAGGTATCACGACTTTTGTCGACTATCGAAACAGAAACCTTATACACCGAATAGTAGAAAACCTAAGAGAAATTTAACTAATATGTTTTATAGTACGTAAAAGGACCTTTAAAATGAGCTTTTGTCCAAGTCAATTTCATTCAAATTGGAGTTGTGACAGCAAAAAATAATTGTATTCACTTTGGTTAGAAAAACAATGGCTTACTAACTACTAACACTTATGAAATTAACCTTGGTCCATCTATAAGTTACTTTGTCAATTGTAGTGTAAAAGTAGTTCTAGAAATTTGGTCAATTTTCAATGCATTATAAATAGAATAGTTCAAATTACATATACAACAATTTTTAAAATTTTTTGGAACTATTTTATTTTTAAAATTACTCGAAACTTCACAAGTTACGTAAAAAACAATTGTATACAAAACTGTAGCTTTTTTGTTGGAAAAAATTTAGTTATTTTTTTCTAGTATTACAATTTATAGAAATACCGCTGTTCGAAAATATTACCTTCCACAAAACCCAACGTATCGGACCATTTTAATTTTTTTTTTAATAGTTTTAAAACAAACATTCAATTCACATACCTTTTAGCCCTTAAACATCCCTACAACATTCTTCTTTTATCGTTTGAACACCTTAAATATCAAAGGAGTTATCCTTAAAAACAAATTGCATTTCATTCCACAATATTTTGCAGCAATTATGAATACAGGTGAACTTGCTATTTTACATGTCTATGAGTTCATTCTCGTATCAAATGCACGAAGATTCATATTTCTTTATTACTAATAATTTAATTAAAATTAAAGTTAATTGAAATTAACATTTTTAATTATTGATTACTAAAATATGTTGCCCAAATAATGCCCAGAAACACGTTGTATTAAAACATAATCTAAGAAACATAATCTAAAATTAAATTTTTTTTTCAATTGGAGTGGTTCTTAGGGGTTGTCCGATATAGTGATGTATAATGAATTAAGTTATAGAACAAGAAACAATTTTCATTTTTAATCAAACAATTTTTAGTTTGATATTTTTCTCAGAAGGGGTGGATTTTAGGGGTTGAAACATAAGAAATCTAGATGAATTATATTCTACAACAGGAAATACAATGTAATTTGACTATAAAAACGCGATTTAAAAATATATTACATTTTAGACTGTCATTTAAATTTTGTATCAATAGGGGTGGTATTCACCCTTAAAAAATAAACAACGTCTATCAGTTTGATACCATTGAACTAGTCCAGTCGAACTATTGCTATCCTAGAGTATCACAGAGTAAAGTCCTGTTTTTACGTTCAGGTACGGGACTAACTCAATGCTCAAAGATATTCAAAATTAGGCCTAATATAATAACTCTATTATTTAAGTTTCAATATTTCTTTTAATTTGCAAAATCTGGTTAGTAAATAAAAATGAAACGATATTTTTGAATCACTACAATACTACAATATTAAAAAAAGAAATACGTACACGAGCTAAGAGATAATCTTCCTCCACTTTTATCATTTAAAATAATCATCAGTTTGTAGGATTGCAAGACAGCTTGGACAGTTAATGTCATGTAACTTTGAATTGTATATTCAGTTTGATAACTGAAATAATTAACAATGCCTACCCGTTGTATTTAAAAAAAACCAACCACAACATGAAACAATAAAAATATTAAAACAAGCGTTTCAATTCGTTTTTTTTTTACAGCTTATGTGAAATGTACGTAGAATGATACTGTTAAAATATACTTTATTGTCCTGCTAGTAATCAGGACACATCCCTGAAGTTTTCTAGCAATCGTGAAGTTTAAATAGCCCTCTAAACAATAAATTTGTTGACAATAATAAGGAAACTTTACTTTGAAAGGAAACCAAGTTTGGCACCTCAATATTGGTTTATAATAATGGTGTCTTCCACTAATTAGAAATACTTACTTCTAAAACCTGTGTATGTTTGTGAACAATTAATATCTATTTAAAGTCATAAATGCTCTGATAACGTTTCACAAGACAGTAACAAGTGTTCAGAATAACAATTACATAATAATGTAGTACATATGGACAAAACGTTTCAAATGTATGTTGTTATATATTACTGCACATTTCACAAATAATATAAGGCACTAAAATGTACCAATTAACAATAATTTAGATTGTTACCACTCCTGATAAAATAAGAAAAGTTGATTGGCAGATAGATAATATTTTGAGATTTCCGATAGTTCACGTGTTTAGGAAACAGACATAATGTTTAGACAGGTATGACAAACTCCTGTCGTCTTCAGGTGTAATTCCTGTTATTTTAATGATTCAGTGACTTAGCATAAACGTTAACAACACCACCCCTTACCAATTTTCTGTAACATAGAGTCTAGTCTTGATTTTGAGACACCTTATAGGTGATCTCGTGAACTAGTAAAATTCAGCCTTTCAATTCAGAAATGGCTTATGCTTTCACTTTCAATAAAACCAAAGATTAAAGAAAAACTTCAAAACTGTTGAATCATTGCAGATTTTAACTGTTTAATAAATTTTATGCTGACTTAAAAAATATTAAAAGTATAGTAATTGTAGAAAACACAGATGTCAAAATAAAGCACACAATTTTGTAACCTACATGGTTTCAAAAATATAGTACTTCAACCTAATGTTCAAGGAACTCATTAAAATTAAAATTATATTTTTGTCCAACAATATTCTAATATAAAAAGAACGAATTCCAAATTTGAACTCTTTAGTAATCCATATTCTACTCTGAGATTTACAGACATTTGGCCATTTAATAACACATATTACTTTATACTAATTAAATTTATAATAAAAACACTGAAGAATGAATATTGGGACTAGGACATGAACGCAAAACGTGACTATTTAAAAAGTAAAGTGTCAATCGTATCATTCGCCTTTACAGAAAACAATAACAATGAAGTTATTCTGGCAATTAGAATAAATGGTAAATAAATGGCTTTGCATTTCGAAACTTTTATATATTGCATTTGTTGATGAATAAAGTGAACTGTATTATAATTTGAAATATTAATTAGATGAGTGCTGAAATAAAACAATTTTTTTAAAAATCGGAAACACTCTAAACAAGTGGTGCCTTAAATTAAAATAAAGTCTTAAAACTTAAACTTATAGCAGATTTTAATCAGCTACCAGATAATTGTTGCCCTGAAACAGTTGGTGTTTCATTGGTTGTACGCAATGCCTAAAGTTACGTACAATCAATAGAGTTTTACCTTATATAAACAGCAAGTTGTTTATTTTTACATTCTGAGCATGCCTCATTTGTTCATTTCGTGATGGAGTACATGCAGGTCATGAATTACAGAACAACAACATTTAAATTTTTCATATAACCCACTATCTATGGTAAATTATAGAAAAATAATTAGCCGTTTTCCTCCTCGAAAAACGCCAAAAATGTAGGTTTATATCTCAACGACCCGTTCGTAAGAACAATCGTATCGTAACTCTTGAAGTGTCGTTTGAAAGGAAATCTTGTGGGCCATAAGTTAGCTTTTAGTACAAAATTGAATATTTTGTAATAAAATATTCTAAAAAAATACAATATTGTGTAAAACAGTAAAATATTATAATAATAATTTCATGGAATATAATAAAAAGTATGTGGAACTTAAAATGTCCTGCTTGATGATTTAACATGTAAAACTCATAATATAAACTTATGTTCCACTAGAATGGACTTTCATGATCATATAGTGTCAATGCATAGTAATAATAAAAACGAATCGTACAGTTGAAATAGAAAAGCAGGTTTAAGCTCACCGACTATATAATTGAATTGGTATCGACTTATCAGGGTGGCTTGGACGTTTGAAAAACGGCCTCCTTAACTTGTTGTACTATCCATAAAAAGGAGTATTGCCTTTTTGGGTTACAAAAAAGTATCACCGTTGGTAGTATACCGTCCGTTCAAGTATACTTAGACGGAGTATCTAAATATACTTAAACATTTTAGTATACTTAGATTTGTGTACTTTTCACGTTTAAATTTCATATATATTTATAGTATCCGGCATATGGTTGAAACATAGCAATAAATTTAAAGGAGGTGTCAGTTAAGGAGGCGTGATTAGGGGTAATAAGCCCTCTATAACACTTAACCTGAGGAACGTCGGTTTACAGGTGACTTCCGTACGTGTACCAGTGTCTGTGGGTTCAGCGGGACATTATTACTGCACATGTAGGAGTGGGCATGGGGAGTGTGATCAACGTTACTATATAATGTATTGTTGAGGGTGGGGACTGGTTGGCTGCGTGTAAGGTCAGAAGCCATCCAAGGAACTGCCACGCTTTCGATAAACTGAAACAAAATATTTTGGCCTAACGTTCGATCAAAATTTCAGGTGAACTCCATACATTGACAGCATTTGTTCAAAATTACCGTCACTATTATGTTTATTGAGTATCTTTTTCTAAATTAAATAACATTTTTATTATGAGACTTATCTATAGTTCACTTACATAATCTAGATTGAGATACGGTAAAATACAATGGGGATCTCCATCCCGTACCTCTTTATTGAGAGTGTTTCGTTTACAGAAGAGAGCAATCCCTATAATGGCTGGTGTGAATAGAACAACTTCATATAAAGAAATGTTCAAATCACTTCAAATTTTAACTTTATCATCTCTGTATATATACATGAAATCTTAATATTCTACAAATTTAAATTTGCTAATTTTCAAATCGGCTAAAAAACGCATAAATATAATATAAGATATTGAAATTAGAACTAACTGCTTACCTTCCCCAAAATATGTGGCCAGAGTTATTAAATAAACTGCCAATTAATACAAAATCACAAAGAATTAAAGAAATTTAAAACATACCTGCAACACTTTTAACTAGTTTGAGCTTTTTACTTTGTAGAGGAATTCTTAATAGGTGAATAATAAGGATTAAGAATAAAGACGACATTTATTATTTTAGCCACGTTTATAAATATTTGCTATTTTAATTAGATTAACTTAAACTTATTGCTATGTTTCAACCATATGCCGGATACTATAAATATATATGAAATTTAAACGTGAAAAGTACACAAATCTAAGTATACTAAAATGTTTAAGTATATTTAGATACTCCGTCTAAGTATACTTGAACGGACGGTATACTACCAACGGTGATACTTTTTTGTAACCCAAAAAGGCAATACTCCTTTTTATGGATAGTACAACAAGTTAAGGAGGCCGTTTTTCAAACGTCCAAGCCACCCTGATAAGTCGATACCAATTCAATTATATAGTCGGTGAGCTTAAACCTGCTTTTCTATTTCAACTGTACGATTCGTTTTTATTATTACTATGCATTGACACTATATGATCATGAAAGTCCATTCTAGTGGAACATAAGTTTATATTATGAGTTTTACATGTTAAATCATCAAGCAGGACATTTTAAGTTCCACATACTTTTTATTATATTCCATGAAATTATTATTATAATATTTTACTGTTTTACACAATATTGTATTTTTTTAGAATATTTTATTACAAAATATTCAATTTTGTACTAAAAGCTAACTTATGGCCCACAAGATTTCCTTTCAAACGACACTTCAAGAGTTACGATACGATTGTTCTTACGAACGGGTCGTTGAGATATAAACCTACATTTTTGGCGTTTTTCGAGGAGGAAAACGGCTAATTATTTTTCTATAATTTACCATAGATAGTGGGTTATATGAAAAATTTAAATGTTGTTGTTCTGTAATTCATGACCTGCATGTACTCCATCACGAAATGAACAAATGAGGCATGCTCAGAATGTAAAAATAAACAACTTGCTGTTTATATAAGGTAAAACTCTATTGATTGTACGTAACTTTAGGCATTGCGTACAACCAATGAAACACCAACTGTTTCAGGGCAACAATTATCTGGTAGCTGATTAAAATCTGCTATAAGTTTAAGTTTTAAGACTTTATTTTAATTTAAGGCACCACTTGTTTAGAGTGTTTCCGATTTTTAAAAAAATTGTTTTATTTCAGCACTCATCTAATTAATATTTCAAATTATAATACAGTTCACTTTATTCATCAACAAATGCAATATATAAAAGTTTCGAAATGCAAAGCCATTTATTTACCATTTATTCTAATTGCCAGAATAACTTCATTGTTATTGTTTTCTGTAAAGGCGAATGATACGATTGACACTTTACTTTTTAAATAGTCACGTTTTGCGTTCATGTCCTAGTCCCAATATTCATTCTTCAGTGTTTTTATTATAAATTTAATTAGTATAAAGTAATATGTGTTATTAAATGGCCAAATGTCTGTAAATCTCAGAGTAGAATATGGATTACTAAAGAGTTCAAATTTGGAATTCGTTCTTTTTATATTAGAATATTGTTGGACAAAAATATAATTTTAATTTTAATGAGTTCCTTGAACATTAGGTTGAAGTACTATATTTTTGAAACCATGTAGGTTACAAAATTGTGTGCTTTATTTTGACATCTGTGTTTTCTACAATTACTATACTTTTAATATTTTTTAAGTCAGCATAAAATTTATTAAACAGTTAAAATCTGCAATGATTCAACAGTTTTGAAGTTTTTCTTTAATCTTTGGTTTTATTGAAAGTGAAAGCATAAGCCATTTCTGAATTGAAAGGCTGAATTTTACTAGTTCACGAGATCACCTATAAGGTGTCTCAAAATCAAGACTAGACTCTATGTTACAGAAAATTGGTAAGGGGTGGTGTTGTTAACGTTTATGCTAAGTCACTGAATCATTAAAATAACAGGAATTACACCTGAAGACGACAGGAGTTTGTCATACCTGTCTAAACATTATGTCTGTTTCCTAAACACGTGAACTATCGGAAATCTCAAAATATTATCTATCTGCCAATCAACTTTTCTTATTTTATCAGGAGTGGTAACAATCTAAATTATTGTTAATTGGTACATTTTAGTGCCTTATATTATTTGTGAAATGTGCAGTAATATATAACAACATACATTTGAAACGTTTTGTCCATATGTACTACATTATTATGTAATTGTTATTCTGAACACTTGTTACTGTCTTGTGAAACGTTATCAGAGCATTTATGACTTTAAATAGATATTAATTGTTCACAAACATACACAGGTTTTAGAAGTAAGTATTTCTAATTAGTGGAAGACACCATTATTATAAACCAATATTGAGGTGCCAAACTTGGTTTCCTTTCAAAGTAAAGTTTCCTTATTATTGTCAACAAATTTATTGTTTAGAGGGCTATTTAAACTTCACGATTGCTAGAAAACTTCAGGGATGTGTCCTGATTACTAGCAGGACAATGTATATTTTAACAGTATCATTCTACGTACATTTCACATAAGCTGTAAAAAAAAAAAAACGAATTGAACGCTTGTTTCAATATTTTTATTGTTTAATTACGTGGTTGGTTTTTTTAAAATACAATGGGTAGGCATTGTCAATTATTTCAGTTATTAAACTGAATATACGATTCAAAGTTACATGACATTAACTGTCCAAGCTGTCTTGCAATCTTACAAACTTACAAACTGACGATTATTTTAAATGATAAAAGTGGAGGAAGATTATTTCTTAGGCTCGTGTACGTATTTCTTTTTTATTATTTTTTTTATTATTGTAGTGATTCAAAAATATCGTTTCATTTTTATTTACTAACCAGATTTTGCAAATTAAAAGAAATATTGAAACTTAAATAATAGAGTTATTATATTAGGCCTAATTTTGAATATCTTTGAGCATTGAGTTAGTCCCGTACCTGAACGTAAAAACAGGACTTTACTCTGTGATACTCTAGGATAGCAATAGTTCGACTGGACTAGTTCAATGGTATCAAACTGATAGACGTTGTTTATTTTTTAAGGGTGAATACCACCCCTATTGATACAAAATTTAAATGACAGTCTAAAATGTAATATATTTTTAAATCGCGTTTTTATAGTCAAATTACATTGTATTTCCTGTTGTAGAATATAATTCATCTAGATTTCTTATGTTTCAACCCCTAAAATCCACCCCTTCTGAGAAAAATATCAAACTAAAAATTGTTTGATTAAAAATGAAAATTGTTTCTTGTTCTATAACTTAATTCATTATACATCACTATATCGGACAACCCCTAAGAACCACTCCAATTGAAAAAAAAATTTAATTTTAGATTATGTTTCTTAGATTATGTTTTAATACAACGTGTTTCTGGGCATTATTTGGGCAACATATTTTAGTAATCAATAATTAAAAATGTTAATTTCAATTAACTTTAATTTTAATTAAATTATTAGTAATAAAGAAATATGAATCTTCGTGCATTTGATACGAGAATGAACTCATAGACATGTAAAATAGCAAGTTCACCTGTATTCATAATTGCTGCAAAATATTGTGGAATGAAATGCAATTTGTTTTTAAGGATAACTCCTTTGATATTTAAGGTGTTCAAACGATAAAAGAAGAATGTTGTAGGGATGTTTAAGGGCTAAAAGGTATGTGAATTGAATGTTTGTTTTAAAACTATTAAAAAAAAAATTAAAATGGTCCGATACGTTGGGTTTTGTGGAAGGTAATATTTTCGAACAGCGGTATTTCTATAAATTGTAATACTAGAAAAAAATAACTAAATTTTTTCCAACAAAAAAGCTACAGTTTTGTATACAATTGTTTTTTACGTAACTTGTGAAGTTTCGAGTAATTTTAAAAATAAAATAGTTCCAAAAAATTTTAAAAATTGTTGTATATGTAATTTGAACTATTCTATTTATAATGCATTGAAAATTGACCAAATTTCTAGAACTACTTTTACACTACATTGACAAAGTAACTTATAGATGGACCAAGGTTAATTTCATAAGTGTTAGTAGTTAGTAAGCCATTGTTTTTCTAACCAAAAGTGAATACAATTATTTTTTGCTGTTACAACTCCAATTTGAATGAAATTGACTTGGACAAAAGCTCATTTTAAAGGTCCTTTTACGTACTATAAAACATATTAGTTAAATTTCTCTTAGGTTTTCTACTATTCGGTGTATAAGGTTTCTGTTTCGATAGTCGACAAAAGTCGTGATACCTTTGGCAAACCGTAACATTGTCTGATTTGAACGTACGAAAAAAAATATTTTTTAAATATTATATATATATATATATAAATATTTTAGCAATAACACTTTTCTAGATAAGTTCTAAACTGTCCAAGTTACACGTAAAAAACTGTTAAAAAATATGCATTATTTACCCTTAAATCGATTCTCTCAATCAGGAATAACTCCGAAAATATTAACTTCTTCAAAAAAATGTTCAAGAATATTTTATGCTTAAAATAAGACAAAGTATCGATTTCTGCAGCTGTTTTTCATGTCAGAATGTACACCCCTAAAAAAGGGGTGGTTTTTACTGCCAATGTGAGAATGCTTATCGGCGCTGGATCACTTTTGTTTTTTGGATCTTTCCCTAGTTACTACTAAATTTTCAAGTGAATTAGTATCATCTTAAGTGTCCTTGAGCTGTTTTATGGAGGGATTAGGTAGCATAAATAGAATCAGTAAGGCAGGTCTTAAATGACTTGACAGATTGTATCACTTTACAGTTAAACACAGCTTTTATCTAATTAAAAAAAAAATTATAGCTAAAAAATCATACGCTACAAATACAATATACATACAATTTTGGATCGTTTTATTAGAAATGTTTACTGATTGTTACTTGTTTTCCAAGATACTATAGGTAAACGCATTATTTTAAAGCCACACTGCTGAATTTATTCGTGTTAAAATTGTATGCACAGTTTTACATATTTTAAGCATAGATTTGTATGAAGACGTGAGCCTACAGTAAAATATATCTTTACTTTAAAAACAACTTAGATAATTAAATTTTAAATTGGTTTTTAACCTGATAGTAAGATAACGTAAGTATGTAACAATAAACTAGACTTCGAAAAGAAAATATGATGAGCTACAAAATACATTTCTTACATTCAGAGCCCAGATTTCGGATCAGATGCAAAAGTAAAAGGCAATTAAATAGTATTACAAATTATTAACTATATTTATTAACTATTAAATAGAATCATAGACCAATATTGACTGATATTTTCTTTATGAGTGTAGCAATAATTTTTTTTTTAAGGACAAACTATTTATGAACCAAATGTATTTTGATCTATACAATATTTATGTTTATATATTGGTAGCGATAAAAATCTTAGTCAACAATCATTAGAAAGGTTATAACTCCTAGAATGTGGGTAAAGGGAACTTTTTCCATCCTTACTCAGATTACAACGTATAAATAAATTGTCTGTGGAAGCAAACTACTACTTGCATGAATCCATGGCTTGATTCGAATTCTCGTCATCCCATCAGACAGCTGGCAGGGGATGGCGTACAATCGACTGTGAGAGGGAACAGGTGCGTAGAGACTACGAGAGTTTAATCTGTTGAGTGGTTGAAGCTACCGATATCTTGTCAGCCAATCTGATAGGTGACAAAGGTAAACAAGCATACATTCAATTGTGAGAGTACAGGTGTGTAGGGGCTACGAGAGCTTAATCTGTTGAGTGGTTGAAGCTACCAATATCTTGTCAGCCAATCTGATAGGTGACAAAGGTAAAAAAGTAAATTCAATTGTGAGAGAGTACAGATGTGTAGGGGCTACGAGAGCTTAATCTGTTGAGTGGTTGAAGCTACCAATATCTTGTCAGCCAATCTGATAGGTGACAAAGGTAAAAAAGTAAATTCAATTGTGAGAGAGTACAGGTGTGTAGGGGCTACGAGAGCTTAATCTGTTGAGTTCTTGAAGCTACCGGTATCTTTTCAGCTAATCTGATAGGTGACAGAGGTAAGCAAGCATACATTCAATTGTGAGAGGGTACAGGTGCGTAAGGACTACGAGAGCTTAATCTGTTGAGTGGTTGAGGCTACCGGTATCTTTTCAGCCCATCTGATTGGTTACAGAGGTAAGCTTACATTCAACTGTGAGAGAATACAGGTGCATAGGAGCTACGAGAGCTTAATCTGTTGGAGAACCCGGTATCTTGTTACCCAGTAAAATGGCCGAGAGAGGTAGGCATATAATCTACTTTGAGGGAGCTCAGGTGCGTAGAGATTATGAGAAATTCTTTTATTGAGTGATTGGAGCTGCCGGTATCTTGTCACCCCATCACATGGCTACAAGATGGCTCGGTGCCGAACTGGCGTTGGCAGATGCAATTACTAGAATAATAAATTAGGATTGCCACTAGATCAGTAATGTGATTGCGGGGAGTATATCTAAACAATTGATCACATAGTTACAGATGTAGGTCCCCCTGCGCTCTTTTACGGAGAGATTAGCCAGCATACACAGAATCAATGAGGCAGGTCTTAGATGGCTCGTTGGATTGGACTTAGCTTTATGACAGAAAATCACATCAAATGTTTAATCATTGACTATACCATAATGACTTTTGTATATTTAACAAAATATACATCCCAACTATAAAATTAACAAATGGTAGCTGACAAAAAAATCATACGATATATATATATATATATATATATATATATATATATATATATATATATATATATATATCAGATGGCTAAGCATGAATTCACTAATGATAGGGCTCAGGTGTGCAAAGATTACGAGAGTTTCATCTGTTGAGTGAATACATCTGCAAGTTTCCTAATAATTCATTCTTTTACCAAAATGATGTAATATTACCCACGCTTTTTTCTCTGTACTGATTATGACCATGTTGAATATAATTTTAGACAATCTGCCAATTGTATCCCTATAAATGCCTGTATTGTATTACTCTTCACTTCATTAAGTATTGGATTATTACTATTATTGAAAGCTTGTTGTCAATATACTCTTATATATTCCGTCTTATTGGATTGCTGCAAATATGTTTGTTTAAATATTTTCAGTTTTCTAGTATTTTTGTCCACTTACTCTACTTATATTTATATAGGTAGCTTATCAAATTTACAATAGCCAGTTGTGGAGTGCCTTCTCTTTTGGTGCTTTCTTATTATCCTAAACATTGTTTGTTAACTAAATATAATTTTTTTATTATTTCAGTCCATTATTTAGTTATTAAATCTTTAAATATTTTTAGAATCCCACGTGTTAGTTATTCGAACATGATGCTCATTGTATGCTCATGATATATGAACTGGTTTTGTATACATAATTTTCTCTAAAAGTTTTTGTGTTTCCAATTTTCCCTACAGATAGTGTAATTTTAAATACTATGTTTGGCTTCTTATAGTAGTCATGAAGATAGCTATATTTTCTATATTGACGGCGTTTCTTTTCGTGTTTCTCATGGTAGGACTAATTTATTGTAACTTACTTCATTTTCAATCGTACCATTGTAGTATTTATGTGCGACTGGAAGCCAGGACATAAATCATTCATTTTTAATTATGGTTGATTAAATAAACATATTGTAATGTGCCCCGTATTGCCAGTATGAAAGGACGTGTGGATAACTTAGAGGTCCAATTGAAGGCTATACAAAGTGATGGAGGTTGAATCCATAAATAAAAAAAAATGTACATAACGAAAAACCTGTACATATGATAAGTGGGTGGATGACGACCTCATTAATACTTACTTTGTAGCTATGTCAAATTGTATTGATAAAAATACCATTTTTTTATGGACCTGCAGCAACACAGATCTTAAAACTCGCTTCTACTGAGAAACAATAATTGACTTTCTATCACTGTCATCTTACTATTCATGTAAACATGTATTCTTTTTTATTATCAATAGTATTGAAACAGAGAAAGGATACTCGGGGTCTCATTGGTCAGCACTGTTCGTTTATAGACTAAGGAATGTAGCTTACTATTTAGATTTCTTATCAGGTGTGAATAGAGAATCCGCATTCCTTGTTACCTCGAAGCTTTGAGATGTGTTGTTTCCAGCAAAAATAATTATTTTGAAGTTTGGTTCAACGTAATTGCTAATGCAAAGTATATTTTGAACCACTATTGTTTACCTTTAGTAGTGATACCTTTTGATTACTGGTTTGATAACAATCAGTCAATCAGTAATGTAGCTACGAATGTTGTCTCAGACCCTAAGCTCTTGGTCAAACCAGCTGTAACTAAAATTAATTACTTTTTTTTAAACTAAATGTAATTAAAAGAAAATTGCAACGAAAGGTCAATGGAAAACTGTTCTTAATAAAAATAAATATAAAAATAACACCTCTTCATAACGCTCATAAGGAAAACACAGTTTGTAAAATAGCAGGTGAATATATTTGAAGTAATGTCAGTTGACAGCTGTGATTGTAGTTATTATCAGCAGTACACCTATACTAAATACCAATAATCTTATTTATGTAGATGTAATCAAATCCAATCACAGGCCTAAATATTTAATTAAACAACTTAGCTCTTGCAAACCTAACGAACATGTTAGTAGATGTGAAATTAACTCCAGCAACGCTCAGCCAGACGACTCAAAAAGTGTTAAAAAAGAGTTCAACTCTTTAGTGATAATAACGGGCTATATAGTCTCCCTGCTTTTCTGATAAAAATTCTTAAATCAGATTTTAAGACTCCATTTTACCAACCACGGACTACACCTTAATATTTTTGGCAAATATATAATTATTAACATGATATATGACCAATTGTCTTCTGACAAAACCTATTCTTCAAGGGGGCAGGACATATTGAAACCATTTATGAGGGCTATAAATATAAACAAAATACCACACCAGAAAACCTTGTACTTTCATACAAATCCAAATACCACCTACTCTATTAACACTGCTTAGAATGATGGTGTTTCCCAATCACATAACAGTCCATCCAACAACATAACAAGCAATCTTAAAATTAATAACGTTCATAATAACACATTTCCATTAGGTAAAATGAGTTCATCATTTGACAGAGTAGGCTACATTCTTTGACTAACTCAAACTATATAACGTCAATGTGCTTCATACAACTCCTCCATGCCTTTTTTAGTGTCTCTTCTGTCTTCTGCCTCGGAACAAAACTCGGTGACAATGGATTCAAACAATAAACTTACTGGCCTCACCCTTCTACACCAAAGTGTAGAGGTTTGGAAAATAAACTCGACGAATTTCAAATAGTAATAAATGATGAGAATCCAGAAAAATAAAATGTTATTTGTTTTTCTGAACACATTTTAAGGTACTTTGAATTTGATCTTACATGTCCCAGGTTTTAATAATAGCGTGGAGGTATCTGCATATTTGTGATATCTGGTATTAGGTATGAGCCAATAAATGAAGCAAGTTTTTGTCATGAAGATGTTCCTGAATTTTCAGCTTTAAAACAACCAGGTGTGTAGTTGTAGCCAATTATAGATCTCCAGTCCCTGACTATAGCTCTTTTTTTAGTGCTCTTATTGAATGTTTGAATTGTTCTATCCCTGCTTCAGGACAGACTATATTGGCAGGGGAATTTAATATAGACATGAACAAAGATGACGTCAAAAATCAAAAATGTCTTGATATAATGACCAGCTTTGGTTTGATTCCTACTGTTTAGACGTTCACAAGAGAATTTCAAGGGTCCAAGTCATTAATTGACAATGTTTACACGGATTTGCATCCAGAATATTACAATTGCAGCGTTGTGGTATCGGCCTTGTCCGATCATCACGCACAATTTCTCAGAGTTATATTTGCCCAATCAATTGATGTTATGTCTCCCAGGTATACATTCAAGCGCAGTATAAAATACTCTACTGTACAATGCTTTAATCAATATCTAAGCCTCGAATCCAGGAAAAAACATACTGTTCTTCCAGTAGTAACGAAATAGCTCTCACTTCTTTGATTGCTTACTTTTTCCATTTCGATTGAGAAAAATAAAACTGAAATCTAGTAATAGTAATCTCAAAAATAAGATTACCTTTAGGCCAAAACTCATTTCTTTGCTTAACGATGTAAAGCTATTGTATTACCTTAGCGAAGACTTGGACTGGTCTAGTAATTTAAGGAACGAATACCGCAGATTAAAAATACTATCCAGAGTTCTCATTAGGAACCAGAAGACCACCCGCATATCGAGAAAAATAGCTAACTCAAACAACATCTCAAGAGCTGCATGTAGGTGGTGAACGAAAACAAATCACAACCCTTACAACAATATATTCAACATGTCAATAAGGTTGGGATGGCTGAAGCTCATCAAATACCAAACATGTTTAATTATTTTTTTGCCAATGTTTCTCATCGAAACAACTTTAACTTTGGTTTTTCAGTAGAAAACACAGATTCGAATTTATCAAACATAGCTAAATCATTTTTCTTAAAGCCAGTAACAAAACATGAGGTTATCAACAACATTAATTCACTTAAAGTAAAATCATCATTCAGACTTTTAGGAGATTTATATGAGTATTAAATTGATTCCCTTGTCTATCTCAAAAAAACTCCTTCTTAAATGGCCAATTTCCTGAAGTTTTAAAATCTTCCATTATCATACCGATTCATAAAAAAGGCTCTAAGACGGATTTAGATAATTTCAGACCAATAACTCTCGTTCCGACTTTCTCAAAGGTCATCGAGAAGGCTGTTTATGTCATACTAATGAGTTTTATAATGCAACACACACTTTTCTTTAAGCATCAGTTTCGGTTCCTCAAAATTAAATCAACAGTAGATGCTATGTTCCACTTGATCAATCAAGTTGTGTCCACTTTAGACAAAAAAATGCTTTGCTACAAGTGCCTTCATTGACCTCAGCAAGGCATTTGATACGGTCGACCACGATATTATTCTAAACAAGTTTCATAGGTTAGTTATACGGGGTGTCACCCTAAACTGGTTTCTCACATATCTGTGTAGCCGGCGACAGATAGTGAAAATTCCTTATATCGACTCTACTAAATCACTTAATTAGTTTTTCTGATCAAAAAGTCACTTTGGAAGGGGTAGCACAGGGTTCGGTACTTGGACCTTTGCTCTTCTTGTTGTTCATGAACGACGTAAGTTCTGTTGTTATCAATGCAAGCTTGTGTCTTTTTACCAATGACAAAACCTTAAGGGTAATGGGACCCTGTAGGGAGCTTGTAAAAACAGAGTTTTTTATGAAAGTTAAATTTCTCGTACAGTGCTTTGGTGAAACGTCTCCATGTTTACACAAAAAAAAACTAAGCTTGTTGTTATATTCCATACGAAACAAGGAAGATTCTGAATTATTCTGTGTAATTGATGAAACGGATGTACACTCTTCTGATAACATAAGATTCCTATATTAGATAAAAATCTTAATTTTCACGACCATTTGACTAAAATTTCAAGATCCGGCTCGGGAATCTTTATCTTAAGAAGGCTGTCCCTATTCAGTGAAATAAATCTTCTACTGACTGTTCATTACGGAGTGATATATCCGCACTTATCTTATGCCATTTCAGTTTGGGGGGGCTCAGTCAGTCAGAACAAACGAAATTTCCAAATTTCAAAACGAGCCATCCGAACAATATTTAAGCTAAAACAAATGTATCATGATGTCAACTTTTTAAGCAACAAAATATTTTGAGTTTACCGTCCATTTATATTATAGAAATGTTGTTATTTGTTTACAAAAATCCACACCTCTATTCCATTTCTCAACCTCCACATACAATCTTCGTAACCAACTTGTTACTTGTATGATTTGGGAGGTCATCCCAAATCATAGAACCTCCTCCTCCGAAAGGCACATTTTACACAATGGAAATAAACTGTACAATCACCTCCCAAATAACCTCAAACTGGATCAAAAGCTAACTACATTAAAAAAAATATTAAAAGATAAGCAAGTACAGTTGGTTCCTTATATTGTTAATGATTTCTTCAATTCTATTTGGTAAAGTGCTGCAAATATTTTAGTTTATTACATATTAGCAAGACATGTTTATTTTATATATTTAATTACCTCATCGTAATTATGTACTGACAAGTGTTAATGTACAAATATGTATCCATGGCACAATAAATAAATAAAGTGAAAATTAGTTTCCTACCTTGAAAGCAACTTTTACATGGTACGTCAAAAAACACTACTACTTTAAGTAAACCATCTAGATTATGTTTTGTTATTAAATTTATTCTACACAAAGACAATCTTAAAATTTGTTTTAGACTTTATATTAGAACATTAATTTTTAATGGTATCAGTTACCATAAATATATAAAAAACATACTCTCTTTAAGTAGTATTACAATAAATATTTAGTGTCAAACACTGAAAATTATGAGATACTGGGTCCAAAAAGCCTTCCATTAGATATACAGTTTTGTGTATACTCAATCTTTATAAACATCCCAACAAAGATATTGAGAAATCCTTTTTCATAGCAAGTACTGAAAAACTATAAGGAACTATAAGGAAACTAAAATCCTTAAAAAGCACCTATGTGTTAGAGAAGGTAAATAAGTTATTCCGAACAATGATACCACATCTGGAGAAATATGGACCAGGTAAAAAAAACAAGAACTGCTCAAACGGGTACATAAAAAGGTATTTTACTAACACAGTTAGTCTCTGAAGTGTCATATCTAATAAAGTAAACTTGCAATACTACAATGTGTAACAGAACAATTTATATAGAAGTATATATGAAAAATGTTTGGAAAAAAGAGAAAAACAGTAGAAATTACTATTTGCCATTCCACAGACTGGCTAGCTGCAGCACGGCCTACCGTGTCCCACTCTACTGGCTAGCTGCAGCACGGCCTACCGTGTCCCACTCTACTGGCTAGCTGCAGCACGGCCTACCGTGTCCCACTCTACTGGCTAGCTGCAGCACGGCCTACCGTGTCCCACTCTACTGGCTAGCTGCAGCACGGCCTACCGTGTCCCACTCTACTGGCTAGCTGAGCACAGCCTACCGTGTCCCACTCTACTGGCTAGCTGCAGCACGGCCTACCGTGCCCACTCTACTGGCTATTTGAGCACGGCCTACCGTGTCCCACTCTACTCAAATAATTAATTGCTTATATCTTACATAACAAATATTATTTTACATGTTTGTGTTCTTTATTTTAAAATTTGGATTTCTGCATATAGAAAAAAACAAAAAAACAATAGGCATTCATAGTTCCAGTTCGATAATTCAAAGTGTGTTAGTTCTGCTATTCTGTTTTTTATGTTTGAATAAGTGTTACTACAGTGTTAGATTTGTGAGTGATTTTATTTTTTACAAGCAAACATGTCTACAAATAAAAAGTTCTACAAGATCCACAAGTGCAAACGTAATCCCTAAACATATCTGCTCATAAAAAATAAAATTACTCACAAATATTACACTGGAATAAGATGTATACAAATAAACACAAACTCACTATAAAAAGCAGAATAGCAGAACTTAGAATTCTCGAATTGGAACTAAGACTCTTAAGTATTTTAATATATATTCCATAGTTCAGGGTTGATTTGATATCCATAGGTAGGGTGAGTAAGTTCCCCGTGTATAATGTAACTGATATATCAGTTCTTTAGGTTTTTAAATTAAAATGGTTGCTTACATTTGATATATATCTTAAGCTAATTCAAATGTTTGTAGAACACATAATAGGGGAAATTAAATTAGTAGACTTATCAAAGTAAAACTCTTACAGTTTAACGGTAGTCATTTAGCTAATATATTACTGGACTTCCCAAAAACAATGTGAAACAAAAACGTTCCAGGTTTATTTCGTAAAGTTGGATTGAAGCCAACTTTAATTACGTTACAGTATTATCTAAGTTGGCATAGTTCCATTTAACGAGTATAAAATGTACTCAATGTGTTTTAAATTTATATTTATAGTTTATGTAAAACTTACCTAACAATGTATATATTAGTATTAATACCACCCCAATAGTAACATAAAATCCACAATAAATGGAGTAGTTATAAATAGTTTCGTTTACAAAAGGAAGTAAACTAAGTGCAATCAATAAAACATAGATATCGACAAAACTCACCATTCCCGTGACTACATAATAGCCAGTTAATGCCCGATTCTTATTAAAATCAATATTTGTTCCTCGAGATCAAGTGGACTTTTCTAATTCATCGTATACAGGTTTCCGAAGTTACCAATGGACTACATGTGGTGCATTGACGGATTTGAAGTACTTAAATAAAAGTTAAGTCGATGATAAAACGTGCAACACATATTACGTTTTATGAGGTCTATATTTTGCAGCCATTTGATAACTGTAACAATATGACAAGAACAATAATCTGTTATGTATTAATGGTAAAAAGAAAATAATTTTAATTACATTTGTGGTATTTTTCTATGTTTACTTTCAAAACATATAAATTAATTGAGCACTAACAGTACAATTTATTCACGTTGAGTTACGAGCGATATGTTTAAAGTAATGAAATGAACTATATAATGATAGTTCACCCTATAAAAACATTATTAGAACTCTGTACTGACTTTCATTCACATTTACATACAAAAAAGGTTAATACATCGTACAAATTTGTTTTTCATACAAAGTCGAGGAGACTATTAGTTGTTTATTGATATATTTTCCTACAATGTATGTGTTACCACAGAATGAACAGCGTGTCCCCACTAAACATGAAGACTAAGTAAACCAGCAGAGCACCCCCGTCACACTGCAGACAGTTAGTAAACCAGCAGAGCACCCCCTGTCACACTGGACAGTTAGTTAGTACAAGGGTCCTGCATTTATATATTAACACTAAGTAAACCAGCAGAGCACCCCCGTCACACTGCAGACAGTTAGTAAACCAGCAGAGCACCCCCTGTCACACTGTAGACAGTTAGTAAACCAGCAGAGCACCCCGTCACACTGCAGACAGTTAGTAAACCAGCAGAGCACCCCCTGTCACACTGTAGACAGTTAGTAAACCAGCAGAACACCCCGTCACACTGCAGACAGTTAGTAAACCAGCAGAGCACCCCGTCACACTGGACAGTTAGTAAACCAGCAGAGCACCCCTGTCACACTGCAGACAGTTAGTAAACCAGCAGAGCACCCCGTCACACTGTAGACAGTTAGTAAACCAGCAGAGCACCCCTGTCACACTGCAGACAGTTAGTAAACCAGCAGAGCACCCCCGTCACACTGCAGACAGTTAGTAAACCAGCAGAGCACCCCTGTCACACTGCAGACAGTTAGTAAACCAGCAGAGCACCCCCGTCACACTGCAGACAGTTAGTAAACCAGCAGAGCACCCCTGTCACACTGCAGACAGTTAGTAAACCAGCAGAGCACCCCTGTCACACTGCAGACAGTTAGTAAACCAGCAGAGCACCCCGTCACACTGCAGACAGTTAGTAAACCAGCAGAGCACCCCCTGTCACACTGTAGACAGATAGTAAACCAGCAGAGCACCCCGTCACACTGCAGACAGTTAGTAAACCAGCAGAGCACCCCGTCACACTGGACAGTTAGTAAACCAGCAGAGCACCCCTGTCACACTGCAGACAGTTAGTAAACCAGCAGAGCACCCCGTCACACTGTAGACAGTTAGTAAACCAGCAGAGCACCCCTGTCACACTGCAGACAGTTAGTAAACCAGCAGAGCACCCCCGTCACACTGCAGACAGTTAGTAAACCAGCAGAGCACCCCTGTCACACTGCAGACAGTTAGTAAACCAGCAGAGCACCCCCGTCACACTGCAGACAGTTAGTAAACCAGCAGAGCACCCCTGTCACACTGCAGACAGTTAGTAAACCAGCAGAGCACCCCTGTCACACTGCAGACAGTTAGTAAACCAGCAGAGCACCCCCGTCACACTGCAGACAGTTAGTAAACCAGCAGAGCACCCCTGTCACACTGCAGACAGTTAGTAAACCAGCAGAGCACCCCCGTCACACTGCAGACAGTTAGTAAACCAGCAGAGCACCCCTGTCACACTGCAGACAGTTAGTAAACCAGCAGAGCACCCCCGTCACACTGCAGACAGTTAGTAAACCAGCAGAGCACCCCTGTCACACTGCAGACAGTTAGTAAACCAGCAGAGCACCCCTGTCACACTGCAGACAGTTAGTAAACCAGCAGAGCACCCCTGTCACACTGCAGACAGTTAGTAAACCAGCAGAGCACCCCGTCACACTGCAGACAGTTAGTAAACCAGCAGAGCACCCCTGTCACACTGCAGACAGTTAGTAAACCAGCAGAGCACCCCTGTCACACTGCAGACAGTTAGTAAACCAGCAGAGCACCCCCGTCACACTGCAGACAGTTAGTAAACCAGCAGAGCACCCCTGTCACACTACAGACAGTTAGTAAACCAGCAGAGCACCCCTGTAACACTGCAGACAGTTAGTAAACCAGCAGAGCACCCCTGTCACACTGCAGACAGTTAGTAAACCAGCAGAGCACCCCCGTCACACTGCAGACAGTTAGTAAACCAGCAGAGCACCCCGTCACACTGCAGACAGTTAGTTAGTACAAGGGTCCTGCATTTATATATCAACACTAAGTAAACCAGCAGAGCACCCCTGTCACACTGAAGACAGTTAGTTAGTACAAGGGTCCTGCATTTATATATCAACACTAAGTAAACCAGCAGAGCACCCCGTCACACTGCAGACAGTTAGTTAGTACAAGGGTCCTGCATTTATATATCAACACTAAGTAAACCAGCAGAGCACCCCTGTCACACTGCAGACAGTTAGTAAACCAGCAGAGCACCCCCGTCACACTGCAGACAGTTAGTAAACCAGCAGAGCACCCCTGTCACACTGCAGACAGTTAGTTAGTACAAGGGTCCTGCATTTATATATTAACACTAAGTAAACCAGCAGAGCACCCCGTCACACTGAAGACAGTTAGTTAGTACAAGGGTCCTGCATTTATATATCAACACTAAGTAAACCAGCAGAGCACCCCGTCACACTGCAGACAGTTAGTTAGTACAAGGGTCCTGCATTTATATATCAACACTAAGTAAACCAGCAGAGCACCCCTGTCACACTGCAGACAGTTAGTAAACCAGCAGAGCACCCCTGTCACACTGCAGACAGTTAGTAAACCAGCAGAGCACCCCCGTCACACTGCAGACAGTTAGTAAACCAGCAGAGCACCCCGTCACACTGCAGACAGTTAGTAAACCAGCAGAGCACCCCGTCACACTGCAGACAGTTAGTAAACCAGCAGAGCACCCCTGTCACACTGCAGACAGTTAGTAAACCAGCAGAGCACCCCCGTCACACTGCAGACAGTTAGTAAACCAGCAGAGCACCCCCGTCACACTGCAGACAGTTAGTAAACCAGCAGAGCACCCCGTCACACTGCAGACAGTTAGTAAACCAGCAGAGCACCCCGTCACACTGCAGACAGTTAGTAAACCAGCAGAGCACCCCGTCACACTGCAGACAGTTAGTAAACCAGCAGAGCATCCCCGTCACACTGCAGACAGTTAGTAAACCAGCAGAGCACCCCGTCACACTGCAGACAGTTAGTAAACCAGCAGAGCACCCCTGTCACACTGCAGACAGTTAGTTAGTACAGGGGTCCTGCATTTATATATTAACACTAAGTAAACCAGCAGAGCACCCCGTCACACTGTAGACAGTTAGTTAGTACAGGGGTCCTGCATTTATATATTAACACTAAGTAAACCAGCAGAGCACCCCTGTCACACTGCAGACAGTTAGTAAACCAGCAGAGCACCCCCCGTCACACTGTAGACAGTTAGTAAACCAGCAGAGCACCCCTGTCACACTGCAGACAGTTAGTTAGTACAGGGGTCCTGCATTTATATATCAACACTAAGTAAACCAGCAGAGCACCCCTGTCACACTGCAGACAGTTAGTAAACCAGCAGAGCACCCCTGTCACACTGCAGACAGTTAGTAAACCAGCAGAGCACCCCTGTCACACTGCAGACAGTTAGTAAACCAGCAGAGCACCCCGTCACACTGCAGACAGTTAGTAAACCAGCAGAGCACCCCGTCACACTGCAGACAGTTAGTAAACCAGCAGAGCACCCCTGTCACACTGTAGACAGTTAGTTAGTACAGGGGTCCTGCATTTATATATTAACACTAAGTAAACCAGCAGAGCACCCCGTCACACTGTAGACAGTTAGTTAGTACAAGGGTCCTGCATTTATATATCAACACTAAGTAAACCAGCAGAGCACCCCTGTCACACTGCAGACAGTTAGTAAACCAGCAGAGCACCCCGTCACACTGCAGACAGTTAGTAAACCAGCAGAGCACCCCGTCACACTGCAGACAGTTAGTAAACCAGCAGAGCACCCCTGTCACACTGTAGACAGTTAGTTAGTACAGGGGTCCTGCATTTATATATTAACACTAAGTAAACCAGCAGAGCACCCCGTCACACTGTAGACAGTTAGTTAGTACAGGGGTCCTGCATTTATATATTAACACTAAGTAAACCAGCAGAGCACCCCGTCACACTGGACAGTTAGTTAGTACAAGGGTCCTGCATTTATATATTAACACTAAGTAAACCAGCAGAGCACCCCTGTCACACTGCAGACAGTTAGTTAGTACAAGGGTCCTGCATTTATATATTAACACTAAGTAAACCAGCAGAGCACCCCGTCACACTGGACAGTTAGTTAGTACAGGGGTCCTGCATTTATATATTAACACTAAGTAAACCAGCAGAGCACCCCGTCACACTGTAGACAGTTAGTTAGTACAGGGGTCCTGCATTTATATATTAACACTAAGTAAACCAGCAGAGCACCCCGTCACACTGGACAGTTAGTTAGTACAAGGGTCCTGCATTTATATATTAACACTAAGTAAACCAGCAGAGCACCCCTGTCACACTGCAGACAGTTAGTTAGTACAAGGGTCCTGCATTTATATATTAACACTAAGTAAACCAGCAGAGCACCCCGTCACACTGTAGACAGTTAGTTAGTACAGGGGTCCTGCATTTATATATTAACACTAAGTAAACCAGCAGAGCACCCCGTCACACTGGACAGTTAGTTAGTACAAGGGTCCTGCATTTATATATTAACACTAAGTAAACCAGCAGAGCACCCCTGTCACACTGCAGACAGTTAGTTAGTACAAGGGTCCTGCATTTATATATTAACACTAAGTAAACCAGCAGAGCACCCCGTCACACTGGACAGTTAGTTAGTACAGGGGTCCTGCATTTATATATTAACACTAAGTAAACCAGCAGAGCACCCCGTCACACTGCAGACAGTTAGTTAGTACAGGGGTCCTGCATTTATATATTAACACTAAGTAAACCAGCAGAGCACCCCGTCACACTGGACAGTTAGTTAGTACAAGGGTCCTGCATTTATATATCAACACTAAGTAAACCAGCAGAGCACCCCGTCACACTGGACAGTTAGTTAGTACAAGGGTCCTGCATTTATATATCAACACTAAGTAAACCAGCAGAGCACCCCGTCACACTGCAGACAGTTAGTTAGTACAGGGGTCCTGCATTTATATATTAACACTAAGTAAACCAGCAGAGCACCCCGTCACACTGGACAGTTAGTTAGTACAAGGGTCCTGCATTTATATATCAACACTAAGTAAACCAGCAGAGCACCCCGTCACACTGGACAGTTAGTTAGTACAAGGGTCCTGCATTTATATATCAACACTAAGTAAACCAGCAGAGCACCCCTGTCACACTGCAGACAGTTAGTAAACCAGCAGAGCACCCCTGTCACACTGCAGACAGTTAGTAAACCAGCAGAGCACCCCTGTCACACTGCAGACAGTTAGTAAACCAGCAGAGCACCCCTGTCACACTGGACAGTTAGTTAGTACAAGGGTCCTGCATTTATATATTAACACTAAGTAAACCAGCAGAGCACCCCGTCACACTGCAGACAGTTAGTTAGTACAGGGGTCCTGCATTTATATATTAACACTAAGTAAACCAGCAGAGCACCCCGTCACACTGGACAGTTAGTTAGTACAAGGGTCCTGCATTTATATATCAACACTAAGTAAACCAGCAGAGCACCCCGTCACACTGGACAGTTAGTTAGTACAAGGGTCCTGCATTTATATATCAACACTAAGTAAACCAGCAGAGCACCCCTGTCACACTGGACAGTTAGTTAGTACAAGGGTCCTGCATTTATATATCAACACTAAGTAAACCAGCAGAGCACCCCTGTCACACTGCAGACAGTTAGTAAACCAGCAGAGCACCCCTGTCACACTGCAGACAGTTAGTAAACCAGCAGAGCACCCCTGTCACACTGCAGACAGTTAGTAAACCAGCAGAGCACCCCTGTCACACTGCAGACAGTTAGTAAACCAGCAGAGCACCCCTGTCACACTGCAGACAGTTAGTAAACCAGCAGAGCACCCCTGTCACACTGCAGACAGTTAGTAAACCAGCAGAGCACCCCCGTCACACTGCAGACAGTTAGTAAACCAGCAGAGCACCCCTGTCACACTGCAGACAGTTAGTAAACCAGCAGAGCACCCCTGTCACACTGCAGACAGTTAGTAAACCAGCAGAGCACCCCTGTCACACTGGACAGTTAGTAAACCAGCAGAGCACCCCTGTCACACTGCAGACAGTTAGTAAACCAGCAGAGCACCCCCGTCACACTGGACAGTTAGTTAGTACAAGGGTCCTGCATTTATATATCAACACTAAGTAAACCAGCAGAGCACCCCTGTCACACTGCAGACAGTTAGTAAACCAGCAGAGCACCCCTGTCACACTGCAGACAGTTAGTAAACCAGCAGAGCACCCCCGTCACACTGGACAGTTAGTTAGTACAAGGGTCCTGCATTTATATATCAACACTAAGTAAACCAGCAGAGCACCCCGTCACACTGGACAGTTAGTTAGTACAAGGGTCCTGCATTTATATATCAACACTAAGTAAACCAGCAGAGCACCCCTGTCACACTGGACAGTTAGTTAGTACAAGGGTCCTGCATTTATATATCAAGACTAAGTAAACCAGCAGAGCACCCCTGTCACACTGCAGACAGTTAGTAAACCAGCAGAGCACCCCTGTCACACTGGACAGTTAGTTAGTACAAGGGTCCTGCATTTATATATCAACACTAAGTAAACCAGCAGAGCACCCCTGTCACACTGCAGACAGTTAGTTAGTACAAGGGTCCTGCATTTATATATCAACACTAAGTAAACCAGCAGAGCACCCCTGTCACACTGCAGACAGTTAGTTAGTACAAGGGTCCTGCATTTATATATCAACACTAAGTAAACCAGCAGAGCACCCCTGTCACACTGCAGACAGTTAGTTAGTACAGGGGTCCTGCATTTATATATCAACACTAAGTAAACCAGCAGAGCACCCCTGTCACACTGCAGACAGTTAGTTAGTACAAGGGTCCTGCATTTATATATCAACACTAAGTAAACCAGCAGAGCACCCCTGTCACACTGCAGACAGTTAGTTAGTACAAGGGTCCTGCATTTATATATCAACACTAAGTAAACCAGCAGAGCACCCCTGTCACACTGCAGACAGTTAGTTAGTACAGGGGTCCTGCATTTATATATCAACACTAAGTAAACCAGCAGAGCACCCCTGTCACACTGCAGACAGTTAGTTAGTACAAGGGTCCTGCATTTATATATCAACACTAAGTAAACCAGCAGAGCACCCCTGTCACACTGCAGACAGTTAGTAAACCAGCAGAGCACCCCCGTCACACTGCAGACAGTTAGTTAGTACAAGGGTCCTGCATTTATATATCAACACTAAGTAAACCAGCAGAGCACCCCTGTCACACTGCAGACAGTTAGTTAGTACAGGGGTCCTGCATTTATATATCAACACTAAGTAAACCAGCAGAGCACCCCTGTCACACTGCAGACAGTTAGTTAGTACAAGGGTCCTGCATTTATATATCAACACTAAGTAAACCAGCAGAGCACCCCTGTCACACTGCAGACAGTTAGTTAGTACAAGGGTCCTGCATTTATATATCAACACTAAGTAAACCAGCAGAGCACCCCTGTCACACTGCAGACAGTTAGTTAGTACAGGGGTCCTGCATTTATATATCAACACTAAGTAAACCAGCAGAGCACCCCCGTCACACTGCAGACAGTTAGTTAGTACAAGGGTCCTGCATTTATATATCAACACTAAGTAAACCAGCAGAGCACCCCTGTCACACTGCAGACAGTTAGTTAGATCAGGGGTCCTACATTTATATATCAATGTACTCTTTAAGTAGGAAACATTTCTCCTAGACTATGTCAGGGACTGTAGAAACACTTAGTGTATTAAAACAACTGAAACTAAAGAATTGTACGTATAAGAAGTTATTAAAACGTATTTAGGTAAATCATATTTAACACCTTTATGACAGAATAATCAATAAAGAAAAGGACTGATCTCCACCGATTTTTGTTTTATGCATAGCACTGTTAAAAGTGGAACATGTTACCTTAGTAAATATAATGTTTCTATACTACATAACAAGTTCAATACTATGGCAAACGGTTTACAATATTTTACTAAGAGTTATAATAATTTCTCTTCCAATATCATGGACAGTATTTTATTATATTGTATCAAGAGTTGCGAAAAGTTTTGTAATTATGGAGTGCATATTTTTGTAATTATAGTAATTACATAACTACTGCAATGAGTTCACTATGATGTATACAGTCGAAACTGTACATTTCAACTGTATATTTCGAACCCCTGATTCTGTAGACAAATGTGTAGTCATACAGTTCAAATGTACAGTTCGACAAGCAGTTGGAAAATGTTAACCATGAAGAAACTTATTAGATGAATAGATACTTCATAGAATGTAGAATGTAATTATTAAACACACATATACATAATTATTTGTAGTAAATAAAAGGCAGAGTAACCGAATTTCAATGAATATCCTTATTTTTTATTTTGGAATAGATGGTATTACAGAATCAACCGTTCAGTATTCGTGGCCATAACCTAGTAGTGGAAATACCCTAGTAGTGGCCATACCCTAGTAGTGGACATACTCTAGTAGTGGGCATACCCTAGTAGTGGGCATACCATAGTAGTGGGAATACCCTAGTAGTGGACATACTCTAGTAGTGGGCATACCCTAGTAGTGGGCATACCGTAGTAGTGGGAATACCCTAGTAGTGGACATACTCTAGTAGTGGGCATACCCTAGTAGTGGGCATACCCTAGTAGTAGACATACTCTAGTAGTGGGCATACCCTAGTAGTGGGCATACCCTAGTAGTGGGAATACCCTAGTAGTGGACATACTCTAGTAGTGGGCATACTCTAGTAGTGGGCATACCCTAGTAGTGGGAATACCCTAGTAGTGGGCATACCCTAGTAGTGGGCATACCGTAGTAGTGGGAATACCCTAGTAGTGGACATACTCTAGTAGTGGGCATACCCTAGTAGTGGGCATACCCTAGTAGTTATCATACTCTAGTAGTGGGCATACCCTAGTAGTGGGCATACCGTAGTAGTGGGAATACCCTAGTAGTGGACATACTCTAGCAGTGGGCATACCCTAGTAGTGGGCATACCCTAGTAGTGGACATACTCTAGTAGTGGGCATACACCTAGTAGTGGGAATACCCTAGTAGTGGACATACTCTAGTAGTGGGCATACCCTAGTAGTGGACATACTCTAGTAGTGGGCATACCCTAGTAGTGGGCACATCGTAGTAGTGGACATACTCTAGTAGTGGGCATACCCTAGTAGTGGACATACTCTAGTAGTGGGCATACCCTAGTAGTGGGAATACCCTAGTAGTGGACATACTCTAGTAGTGGGCATACCCTAGTAGTGGACATACTCTAGTAGTGGGCATACCCTAGTAGTTGGAATACCCTAGTAGTGGACATACTCTAGTAGTGGGCATACTCTAGTAGTGGGCATACCCTAGTAGTGGGAATACCCTAGTAGTGGGCATACCCTAGTAGTGGGCACATCCTAGTAGTGGGCATATCCTAGTAGTGGGCATACCCTAGTAGTGGGCATACCCTAGTAGTGGGCATAACCTAGTAGTGGGCATACCCTAGTAGTGGGCATACCCTAGTAGTGGGTATACCCTAGTAGTGGGCATACCCTAGTAGTGGGCATACCCTAGTAGTAGGCATACCCTAGTAGTTTGCTTACTATCAAACTAATACGCTGTTAAAGTCCATTTGTTTCAAATGTTTCCTGACAAGTATTAAATAGGTTGTAATTGAAATATTATAGTCCTTCAGCCCTACACCAAATGCTACATGGTAACAGTCATTAGATTGGAGGGTGGGTGGACGACTGGACCGGCCATAGTTAGAAGTACGATTTGTCATTTTAATTTGGGTCTATAATTTTTTGTTTTCAACAATTATTTCATACAAGGTTACTTTAATTATCGGTAACATTGGTAGAACTATTAGGATACGTTTAAGGGAGTGGGGGGGGGGGATAAGTATTGAATGTGAAGGAAGTATTTACTCGATAACACCTACTTACAGTCGTCATATAGCCTTGAAACGTTAACGCAACATCTTTCACGATATTAATTTGTAGGACCCGTAAAACTTTAGTTGTTAAACTCAACGTTTAAAGAATTTTAATTATAAAAAAAAATATACCTCAGTGCTGTTGTTGCTAGTAAATGTGACATAAAATATTTTTAAACAAATTAAATTGATTTCCTTAATTCGTGTTAGGAAATAACATTAACAAGACTGTCACTGCCAATTGTGGTCGTTCAGACAAACTTGTAATGAGCATTGTTAGGTTAAACACAGGAAACTTTAAACACACTTCGGTGGTGTGTCAAGCTAACTACAGTGCTCCAAGTGAGTTTACACAGTACGTCATGTAGGTTAGTAATGAGTATTGTTACACACAGGTAACTTTAAACACACTTCAGTGGTGTGTCAAGCTAACTACAGTGCTCCAAGTGAGTTTACACAGTACGTCATGTTGGTTAGTAATGAGTATTGTTACACACAGGTAACTTTAAACACACTTCAGTGGTGTGTCAAGCTAACTACAGTGCTCCAAGTGAGTTTACACAGTACGTCATGTTGGTTAGTAATGAGTATTGTTACATACAGGTAACTTTAAACACACTTCAGTGGTGTGTTAAGCTAACTAGAGTGCTCCAAGTGAGTTTACACAGTACGTCATGTTGGTTAGTTATGAGCATTGTTACACACAGGTAAATTTAAACACACTTCAGTGGTGTGTTAAGCTAACTACAGTGCTCCAAGTGAGTTTACACAGTGTGTCATGTTGGTTAGTAATGAGCATTGTCACACATAGGAAATTTTAAACACACATCAGTGGTGTGTCAATCTATCTACAATGCTCCAAGTAAGTTTACATAGTATGTCATGTTAGTTAGTAATGGGCATTGTTACACACAGGAAACTTTAAACACACTTCAGTGGTATTGTTACACACAGGAAACTTTAAACACACTTCAGTGGTGTGTCAAGCTAACTACAGTGCTCCAAGTGAGTTTACACAGTACGTCATGTTGGTTAGTAATGAGTATTGTTACACACAGGTAACTTTAAACACACTTCAGTGGTGTGTCAAGCTAACTACAGTGCTCCAAGTGAGTTTACACAGTACGTCATGTAGGTTAGTAATGAGTATTGTTACACACAGGTAACTTTAAACACACTTCGGTGGTGTGTCAAGCTAACTACAATGCACCATGTGAGTTTACACAGTACGTCATGTAGGTTAGTAATGAGTATTGTTACACACAGGTAACTTTAAACACACTTCAGTGGTGTGTCAAGCTAACTACAGTGCTCCAAGTGAGTTTACACAGTACGTCATGTTGGTTAGTTATGAGCATTGTTACACACAGGTAAATTTAAACACACTTCAGTGGTGTGTCAAGCTAACTACAGTGCTCCAAGTGAGTTTACACAGTACGTCATGGTGGTTAGTAATGAGCATTGTCACACATAGGAAATTTTAAACACACTTCAGTGGTGTGTCAAGCTATCTACAATGCTCCAAGTAAGTTTACATAGTATGTCATGTTAGTTAGTAATGGGCATTGTTACACACAGGAAACTTTAAACAAACTTCAGTGGTATTGTTACACACAGGAAACTTTAAACACACTTCAGTGGTGTGTCAAGCTAACTACAGTGCTTCAAGTGAGTTTACACAGTACGTCATGTTGGATAGTAATGAGCATTGTTACACACAGGTAACTTTAAATACACTTCAGTGGTGTAGCAAGCTAACTACAATGCTCCAAGTGAGTTTACACAGTACGTCATGTTGGTTAGTAATGAGCATTGTGACACACAGGTAACTTTAAACACACTTCAGTGGTGTGTCAAGCTAACTACAGTGCTCCAAGTGATTTTACACAGTACGTCATGTTGGTTAGTAATGAGCATTGTTACACACAGGTAACTTTAAACACACTTCAGTGGTGTGTCAAGCTAACTACAGTGCTCCAAGTGAGTTTAAACAGTACGTCATGTTGGTTAGTAATGAGCATTGTCACACACATGAAACTTTAAACACACTTCAGTGGTGTGTAAAACTAACTACAGTGCTCCAAGTGAGTTTACACAGTACGTCATGTTGGTTATTAACGAGCATTGTCACACACAGGTAACTTTAAACACACTTCAGTGGTGTGTCAAGCTAACTACAGTGCTCCAAGTGAGTTCACACAGTATGTTATGTTGGTTAGTAATGAGCATTGTCATACACAGGTAACTTTAAACACACTTCAGTGGTTTGTCAAGTTAACTACAGTACTCCAAGTGAGTTGACACAGTACGTCATGTTAGTTAGCAATGAGTATTGTTACACACAGGTAACTTTAAACACACTTCAGTAGTGTGTCAAGCTAACTAAAGTGCTCCAAGTGTGTTTACACAGTATGTCAATTTGGTTAGTAACGAGCATATTCACACACAGGTAACTTAAAACACACTTCAGTGGTGTATCAAGCTAACTACAGTGCTCCAATTGATTTTACACAGTACGTCATGTTGGATAGTAATGAGCATTGTCACACATAGGAAATTTTAAACACAATTCAGTGGTGTGTCAAGCTAACTATAATGCTCCAAGTAAGTTTACATAGTATTACATGTTGGTTAGTAATGGGCATTGTTACACACAGGAAACTTTAAACACACTTCAGTTGTGTTTAAAACTAACTACAGTGCCTTAAGTGAGTTTAAACAGAGCATCATGTTGGTTAGTAATGAGAATTGTTACACACAAAATACTTTAAACACACTTCAGTAGTGTTTCGAGCTAACTACAGTGCTCCAAGTGAGTTTACACAGAACGTCATGTTGGTTAGTAATGAGCATTGTCACACACAGGAAACTTTAATCACACTTCAGTGGTGTGTCAAGCTAACTACAGTGCTCCAAGGGAGTTTACATAGTATTTCATTTTGGTTATTAATGATTTTTCTCTAGTAATTTTGGATTTTCATTTAGAAAAACTATTATTCAATTACACCCTTTATTACTGTCTACTAACTACTTATTTTAAATAAACATTGGTCAAGTATAATCAAACAAAGTAAATAGTCTTAAGATCAACTATATCAGTAGGCTACTTAAAGGGTGTTCGATCAACAAATATTTTAGAAATTGTTTTGAATAAAAATTATTAGTCCCATTATAAGCTATAAATTCATAGTGGTAAAAATTTTAAAATATTGTTTATGGCAATTGGGCTGCCTAAAGGGTCTAATTTAGCCTTTTAAGCTCAAAACTCTTTAAAAATCCGTCTGCTATGTTTTACTAAAATAATGAGAATAGAGAGTAGAATAATATTGTATAAAAACTATTGTTACAATTTACTGTAAATGAGGGAGTTATGACCTTTTGTAGAATCTCGGGGCGGGGCAGGTGCGGGAAGGGATGGTGGTGAGAGGGGAGAGAAAGATATTTGTTGTTTGTTAGTTAGCCATGCGCTTTACTACTTTTGTAATAAAATCACCAAATTCCATGGAGCGCTCAACTGGGCGCTTGGATGAACAACCTTAAAAGCCGGCTCTTCAATTGTTCAATGAAGTTTTATGATTAAAATTTCACATATTTATGTTTAAAAATGTTTTTATTCCTAATCGAAAATATTTGTATTATAAAATAACACTGTGGTTTCGGTTCGTCTGATGGGTCCATGAGGCTGCTAGAACTCTCGAGGAAGTGAGTGGTGCAAAGTGGAACGACTAACAAGGTTAAAACCATCACTCTTTAACGTCGAAATGGTTTTTATATAGCAATTGAATTATTTAAACAATACACAATTTTATTGGGTTGAGGATGATTTAAAAACCTATATAAACAGTGAAAAAATGTGTCCCTTAGTATAATAGCTATATTGGTGCAGCCACGTGTATCGTCGTTTTCACATCTATAAGCAGAACATTCCTTAGTAAAATAAAATAGTATATTTTACTTACTAATCTGCCCTATAATATTTTTAACTTGAATTTTAATCTAAGTATACTTCAAAACTATACTTAAAATACTATCATTTTTGTGCAAATAGTAACTGTATGTAAAAACTATAGTTCAAGAACTGGCCATTGTGAAGTAATTAATAGAAAATGTTAAAACCCGACTCTCCTGTAGAACATTTACAACATAGTAGGCCGTAGGCAGGGCTAAAGTATATACAAAGTCCCTGTGTAACAGGAGACTGTGCCTGTGGTACATAGTGTTGAACTAATTAGCTAACCTGCACAACTAAACCAGACAATACGGGCATTGTGACGTAGGACAAGTGGTGGGCAGTGTGAAACGTCATGTGAGTTACGGGTACACACCCCTTCACTGACGATTGGTTCAATTAACTCATACCATACAGGCATTGTGACGTGGGACAAGTGGTGGGCAGTGTCATACTTCATTTGAGTTACGAGTACATACCCCTTCACTGACGATTGGTTCAACTAACTCATAATAAACAGGTATTGTGACGTAGGACAAGTGGTGGGCAGTGTCATACGTCATGTTAGTTACGGGTACACACCCCCTTCACTGACGATAGGTTCAACTAACTAACTCAAACCATACAGGCATTGTGACGTGGGACAAGTGGTGGAAAGTGTCATACATCATGTTAGTTACAGGTACACACCCCATTCACTGACGATTGGTTCAAATAACTCATATCAAACAGGCATTGTTACATGGGACAAGTGGTGGCGAGGGTCATACGTCATGTTAGTTACGGGTACACACCCCCTTCACTGACGATTGGTCTAACCGAACCAGAAAATACATGAATTAAATGTGACGTAGGACAAATTTTGGCCAGTGTCACACGAAATGTGAGTTACGAATCCGCACTCCCTTCACTGACAATGTGTCCAACTCAGCTAGATAATATAGGTATTGTGATTTGGGACAAATGATGGCCAGTGTCACACGAAATGTGAGTTACGAATCCGCACTCTCTTCACTGACAATGTGTCCAGCTCAGCCAGATAATACAGGTATTGTGACGTAGGACAAATGGTGGCCAGTGTCACACGAAATGTGTGATACGAATCCGCACTCCCTTCACTGACAATATGTCCAACTCAGCCAGATAATACAGGTATTGTGACGTGGGACAAGTGGTGGTTAGCGTCATACATCACGAGAGTTATGAACATTAGAATATCTTTATCCCGTGTTAAATATTGTGATTTTATCATGTATTTTTAATGTATAACAACATTTTATTCCTATTAACTACCCAATGTTCTTGTTTTGAAAAGTATAGTTTATGATTTTTTAATAATAAAATAAATGTAATGGACTGTTGTTTGTTAAATGAGAAATCGAGATAATTTAATTAAAGCATTTAACGTACTTCATGAACTAAGGTTGCCGTTTTAATGCAAAACTTTCTTTATTTAGCATTGTTTAACGAAAAATTCGTGCTCACCAGCTACTGTTAGAACGTTGTTTTACTTCGTTGGGTATACCGGATAACCTTTTGTTTGTTATCGGGTATTTTGTCACTTTTCTGTCAGCTTAGAGAAGGCAATTCAACTTACTATGGAAAGTCAAACACAACACATAATAGTTGACATTTTAAAATATTTACTACACTTGTAAATCAATAGTTTCCGAACTCTCCCTGCCGTATAATAGCACGCAGAAAATGTATTTCTATTGTGTTCCTGGAAATTAAATAGTCTGGAACCATAAGGGGAGTGGATGCCTATACAGTATTACGACTGTGGTTTAGTTGATAACAATGAGGAAACTTTGTATTAAATTCAAGTTTAGAATTTCAATTATTTAATTAATTATGATAATTATGATTTAAAGTAAAACCTCCACTTAAAACGTTTTTACTTCTTAAAAACAAAACAGCATATTTTGGATGTGGGTTTAATTTTGATTAATTTTATATGTATTATTGCACTTAACAATTATAGATAAAAATACTTTCTTTTATAACATATGTGTAGGATAATAAAATACTATCCGTAACGATGTTTCCAAATTATAGGTTTAAAAAAAATCCTACGCAGTAAATATTTTTAATGTTATACCAAACATATGTTTACGATACATTAATTAATTCTTTTATTTCATGATTGTTTTATCGAATTTAATCAATTAAAATAAATATAATTAAAGCAGCTTGTAATGGTGCTGAAGCATGTGTTTACAAGCAGAATGATTACTTTAAAACAGACGGGTCTTAATGAAATTAATTAGCAATGTAATTTGTGTAAACACGTACACTTATGTATCTTAGTAATATAATAACACCCGGCAGTTAAAACTGTACAGTGTATATACTTTTATTTTATTATTCTTACTGTGAGCATACATTAAAACAGTTCATGTTACAGAAACCTGTAAAGTTAGACACCTACTTTAAGTGCTTGACCTTGTACTTAACAACAAGCACGTGACTTGATGGACGGATTCACTAATTTACAACATTTCACAAAGAAACTAGTCATAACTAACACTAAAATAACATTCCCAGTATTATTTTTTTAGGTTCTGCGTATATTTATTACTGATTCACGTCACTTAGAGACAGATTCAAGATGATATATATGTAACTCATTTAAATTTTGTACTAAATATATATATATATATATATATATATATATATAAAGTAATATAAAGTTTAAATTAGGGCTACTTACGTATTTTAGGATGTAATAAAATTAAACTGAGTACCCTTATATTTATTTTTATTAAAAATTCATTATACAACATGTTTCGACTTTCTGGTCATTTTCTAGTATAAATTATATAAGTTGAGTATATAATAATTTTTTAAATAAAATTGTAAAACATGTGGTTTTTGTAAATATTGATGAATGTGGATAAGTTGGTGATATTTTTAATTATAATTTTTAATGTATCGAATTTTATCAAAAATAGGGTTTGTATAATTGATTTGTGTGTTCAACATGTTCAGTGGATTATCTTGTTGTGCCAAATATATATGTAATTCTTCTGTTGCATTCATTTTCTTGCCCTTTTTCATAAAATTTAATATTTCCATGTTTTCTTCTATTTTTGTGTACGTGTGGTTTGTAGAGAGCAAGTGTTCTGCGAATGTGGATTTCATTGTAGTTGTGTTATAATTTATTATAATAATTATAATTATTATACAATCTCTCAGAAGCTATAACACAACTACAATGAAATCCACATTCGCAGAACACTTGCTCTCTACAAACCACACGTACACAAAAATAGAAGAAAACATGGAAATATTAAATTTTATGAAAAAGGGCAAGAAAATGAATGCAACAGAAGAATTACATATATATTTGGCACAACAAGATAATCCACTGAACATGTTGAACACACAAATCAATTATACAAACCCTATTTTTGATAAAATTCGATACATTAAAAATTATAATTAAAAATATCACCAACTTATCCACATTCATCAATATTTACAAAAACCACATGTTTTACAATTTTATTTAAAAAATTATTATATACTCAACTTATTTAATTTATACTAGAAAATGACCAGAAAGTCGAAACATGTTGTATAATGAATTTTTAATAAAAATAAATATAAGGGTACTCAGTTTAATTTTATTACATCCTAATATATATATATATATATATATATATATATATATATATATATATATATATATAATCAAACACTTTTTCAAACTTGACATCCTAAATATATAAATTGCTATCAAAACATTATCCCTATTGCGATTAATAAATAACCATATGAATAGATAATAATCCTTACACGAGGAACTGCATTTTCAATTACCTTTTGAACTGTCTTTAATTACTTATTATATTAGCCTGGTATACAATTGTTTTTAAAAAGTAATAAAAGAAATATTACACTGAAATTCCAATAATGATTTAGACGATACCTTGCTTACATTTGATTAGTTCTGTGAATGAAAATTAATAATAGAGTTAATTTTGAATTGTTGTTAATATACATTATATTCAAGTGTGTATGTACATATTGCGAAATCCCTTATCGAATATGTTAGATTACATCGGTGAAATGGGACTGAAACAATTGAATATAGCAAAGCCATCATAAGTAATATTTCAGAGATATATTCATAATAAACGCGTTTCATTTCATTTACTGGGAAATATTTACGTTTCAGTTTACTTGTAAATATGACAACAAGGCATTGAGGTTATAGTGAATTGTACAAGGCTATGAGTTTATAGCGATATCTATATTCCCTATAAACGTTGTTAAATCATCAGTGTCCAAGAATAAATAATAAATGTTGGCCTTATAATAAATAATAAAATAAAAAATGCCTTTATTGTGCAAGCGTATTTCAGTTTGGACAACTATTTTCAAAATCAACTATTGTCAATCTTAAATTAAAATTAATAATAAAATTAATAACAATAGTTACACAGCAGCAAAACACTTTAATTATCTAAATAGGCCCTGGTTTTAACAGCTACTTCATTTTTATTTTAAAATTAGCAACAGAAGCTATGTTTTTAACATGCGGAGGAAGGTCATTAAATAACTTTGGGCCAAAGTATGAAAACCCCTTCCTCCCTACTTCAAGCCTCACTTGAGGAAAGTGAAGCTGTCCATCCTGGTGGGTGCTACGTTGAGAAACCTCCCCACGAAACATGAGCTTCTCGCTTAGGTACTGTGGCTCTTTTAGAATAAGAGCTTTATGGACTATGCAACATGTCAGAATTCTACACACCACTTACATAGGGAGCATGTTGACAGAATCTTGAAAGGGAGAAACATGATCGGAAAAATAAATATTGAAAATGTACCGGGTGGCTGAATTTTGAATTGTTTGGATTCTTTCAATGTCCCCTCTGGAGATGCTGTTCCCGTAGGCCGGATAGCAGTAATAGAATAATGAAAATACAAGTGACTACATGAGATGAAGCTTGGCAAACCCCGGCAACAGTGTTCTAAAGCTGTACAGACCCCTCAGTCTGCCAAGCGCACGCTGTGAGGCGTGAGTCACATGGTCAGAAAAAGTAAGATCACGGTCAAGGACGACGCCGAGAACCTTAGCCTTGTCACACACAGCCAGGCTCCCACCACCGAGCACGACCATCAATCCACTCTCTTCAAGGGTCCGTATCAGATTGTGTGGTGCTACATGAAGGACTGTGCACTTGCTTGCGTTGAGCTTCAGACCATTGGACACCGACCAAGAGCTGATGCTTTGAAGATCAGAGTTGATTTGATCAATGGCGGTGTCAATCTGTTCAGGCTCATACGACAAGTGCAATTGACAGTCATCCGCATATAAATGAGCGGAACAGTGTTGAACACAACTGGGAAAATCTTATGTGTACAAATTAAATAGGATTGGCCCAAGGCAACTACCTTGTGGAACACCCCGTAATTTGAGAAGAGGCATGGATGTCTCGTTGCCAAGCTTGGTGACCTGCTATCTTTCTTCTAGGTATCATTTCATCCACCTAATTACTCCCTCACCAAATCCATAATAATTCATTTTGGCTAGCAACATCTCATGACTTATAGAATCAAAAGCCTGAGAATAATCTAGCATAATGAGAGAGCTGATATGTCCTTTATCTTTTGCTTCAAATAGATCACTAAACAAGTTGGTAAGGGCAGTGGATGTACCATAGTTTTGTCTAAATCCAGATTGTAACTTTGGTAAAATATGTTCTTCATTGACATGGGCGGTTATTTGTTTGATAACTATCATCTCGAAAATTTTTGATATTGCAGGTAATATTGAGATGGGTCTCAGCTGCTCTACACAAGTGGGTACATTAACCTTCGGAAGTGGATGAACAATACTTTTTTTCCAGTTGTCAGGAAACACACCATTTGACAAGCATCTGTTCACCAAGTGTGTTATTGCTCCCAGAGCATACGGACTCGCTGCTTTGATGATTTGTATAGGCAAGCCATCAGCTCCCACTGCTCTAGATTTTATTTCATTCATTGAAGTCTTAACCATGTTTTCTGTTACTTCTGTAAAATTAAAAAGCACTGCATTTACACTTTTCTTTGTGTTCTGAAAAAATTTTAATGTATTCATGTCAATCACATCTTCAATAGGTCTGCTTAGAGCTTTAAATAAGATTCTCTTTCAGAGTTTTGAATTGTCATACTACTAGGTCAAAACATTAAAACCCAAGAGATCAAGCTGTCTTTCATAGGTTCGTTTTAGTACACAATACAAAAACAAATATATATGGTTGCTCTGTAAATGCGTGTTAGTCCTCGGATTTTAAATGTTTTATAGAATTACTGTATTTTAAAAAAAATATGGACATTTTTTTAAAGAGGCCAATACTACATTTATATTCTTATATAGGCAATTTCTGCTAATGTTTCAAATAATTTTGAATTGAATATTAAACTAACTACCTTGTTTTAGGATTAAGTGTCTTTGTACTTATGTTCCTTCATTCCATAGTATTGCGAGGGAAGCAGCATTTAAAAATCTATATAATCAAATAAAGCAAGTGTGGTAAGCATTACCTACTGACTAATAGTAAAACAATTATGCATTTGACAAGAAATATTCTTTTGTAATTTTGTATTTATTTTGTAAAATTTAACTGGAATAAAGCAATTTTTTATTTTGGTATATTATTTTTTACTAGACTTTTTAATTTATCGTAAATAATCATATTTTTAAATTAAATTGTATGTCGAAAGCTGATATTTCAGATTTGATAGAAAAACATGATCAAATGGGTGAGTTGAAAAGGTACGTACACATTCCAAAAAAAAAAAAAAAAAAAAAAAAAAAAAAAAAAAAAAAAAAAAAAAAAAAAAAAAAACACACATTGAGCGGAAAAAGGAACACATTGCAATAAACCATATCGCCTGTGCAGAGGTCGAAATATTTCGTTCAAAGAAGAACGAACTCATTCCTGCATTGTGTACCTTGTTCAACTCATCACTCAGTGCTCACCGCTAGAGTCGTGAGACGCCACGGGACGGCGTGCCTCCTCATTGACAGCTGCACCTGCCATTTTGCCAGTGACTGTTGTTTCAACTCCGACCGATGTATCGTGTGTGTTTCAACGAGAGTAATTAATTAACAGTATATAGTCATACTGCGTTATATGTGATCTTTGGGATGTCGAGTCCAGAGAGTGAAGTAAGGGAACTCTTTTCTTTTTCCACGCCGGAAGAAAGGGAACGTAAATAAAGAACTACATGTCAGAGAGATGGTAAAATTGCTATACGAAAGGTTGAATCATCAGGGAAGCTAGTTGAAGCTAAACGAACTGGCCCTGACTGTGAATGTAGAAGATAGTGGATGTTAAATATTTCAGATGTAGACAAAAAACATGTTCCTGAAAAACTCTATGCTGGCCAACCAAAAAGGAACAAGACACATATTTCATGGGATGTGTTGAAAAATGTAATTTCTAACGGCACCGACCAACAAATGAAAATTCAAAACAAATCACTTCCACATTTAAATATTATGTAATTGTGTCTGGAAATCGTACAGAAGTATGTCGCAAAGTATTCAAAAGTTTGCATGCAATTTCACACAAAATAGTGAAATCAGACTCACAAATCTCTTGGCTAATGGAATGTCTCCTGGTGACATGAGAGGCAAGGATTCAAATCGTGTTAACACTATTCCAATCACTATAACTATCAAAATACATGAACATCTTTAATCATATCCTAATGATGTGACCATTATACTAAACAAACTAAAACCAACTTGGATGCTAAGCTAGATGTTCTTAAAATATATGAAATGTTTGTTAAAAAACACACTGATCGTAAAAAAGTCAAGTATGAGTTTGGTTAAATACTTCAAAGATAATTTCGGATATAAATTTAGGAAACCACAAGTCAACGTATGTTCAACTTACGAAGATCTTCACACTAAGCTAAAATGCACTACATTGAATAATAACGCTAAACGTACTGCTGCTGCAGAGTTGATGGTGCAAAATAATGTTACATAAAGCTCAATGAAGTGAAAGAGTTGAGTAAAATTAAACTCAATATAATGGGAATTGTATTCGATCAAATGCAGAATTTACCGCTTCCCAGTTTATCAGCACAGGAAATGTTTTCTTGAGAAAACTACGGTAATATTTATTTAATGTGTACGATTAAAAAAAAAAAAACATGGCAGTATTCTACACTTGCCCTGAAGGTGTTGCCTGCAAAGGTCCAGACGAGGTAAACTCTTTTGTATTAGATTTTATTCAAAATGAAATACCTGAAGAGATTACGGAACTCCACATCTTCAGTGACGCATGTGGCGGCAAAAACCACAATCACACTATGGTCAGGCTACTGTCAGCTCTCACCACGACCGATCGATTTGCATCAATATATACATCTATATTACCCGGTAAGAGGGCATAGTTTTTGCCATGCGATCGAACGTTTGCAGTTATATACATACATCGAAGAGCAGTACGTAAAAACATGATCGCATTTATTTTCCATACCAGTATAAGGCCTTCATAGAAAACGTAAAACAAGTTTAACCTACTTACAAAGTAAAAGAAGTAAAAAATGAAGCCTGTAAAAAGTGGTGGCCTAGTTATTTTGTGAAACTTCCAAAGAGCATTGAAGATAAAAGAATATCATTTGTCATAAGCAAATATAGATATCTCGTTTTCAATAGTGACCGTAAAGGCTATGTGGAAGAGTCAGCCTTCGTTGGAGGTTATATCTCACACACCTTCAAGCTAAAAAAATCCAAATATGTGGCACATCCTTCAAGCAAGGCTTATGATGACGGAAAGGTACCCATTAAGGCAAGCAAAGTCAATGATGTTATGAAACTAATCAAATACATTCCAGAGGAATATTTGCTCTTTTATGAGGAACGTCGTATTTGGCCAACATCAGAAGCTGAAAGTCTTGACAATGAAAATTAAAATCCATTTTGTTTTTTATACCTTTTGATCGTGTAGGTATTTCAATTATACTGCTATAATTCAATTTATTTCAATTACATTTCTATATTTCAACTTATAGTTTATTTAATTTTGCGTTAATATCACATTTCCAAGGTACTAAGTGTAAAAAGGGACACATTCTAAAATATAAAATTCTAAATAACGTGAAAATATTATTTAAAAACCAAAATAACAATTACAGTTAAATAACTTGCATTTAGTTGTAAAAGTTTCCAATGAAACATTTGTTATACAAAAATTAATTTTGGAGATAAAAAGTTTTTCCCCCCTGAAAAGTAACAATTTTGGAACGAGTACGTTTTTCAACAAACCGATCAATTTATTTAGTTAAAAGAACATTATCAATGTCCAGAATTTAAGAATTTATGTTGGTACTATCGTTAATATTGTGCTTTGAGCATTTAATTTTAAAGCTCAATTTTGATAATTTTAAGTCTCTTTTGGAGTTATTAGTAGTAGTAGTATAATACTAGATTACAAAATTGAAAATTGATCAGATAAAACAATGTTCGTTTCACAGTTTTTTATTTTTATTTTTTATTTTATGTACATAGTATGTAGTTAAAATCATTCTTCACTACCGTATTATAGAAAACGTTTTTTAAAACTAGTTACGATAAAACATATGGTATTTCATAAAAGATTTATTCCAGCATTGAGTTAATATTGAAACCTACTAAGGACCTTTAATTCCTAGTAATTTTGAAGAAAATTTTTAACAACACACTGTTAAATTAATGAACTTTTCTACCTTGTTCTAGCTAATATCTATTTGTACTCAAGTTCCTTCATTTCAATAATAATGTGAACGTTGACATAAAACAGGTGTACTAAGTGTTATTTGCAGTAGTAACAAACAATAATAATACAATAAATTCAATAAATGGAAAACTAATGAAAATGTAGACAGTTTTTATAATAGTTAAAAGATAATGAGACCGCTTTGTACAACAAGTTGAAAAGAAATATACTCGTATTTACCACAAAAGTAAGTAAGAGTAATTAAAAACTAGTCTTAAAAATCAGCAGTTGGAAAGTAAAACATACGTTAAATAGGATGATTACAGGTGGAAATGTATCACGTTTTCCGTATGTCCCACTGTCCGTGCACAGGCAATGGATCCGTAACTCACATGACGTATGTCAACAACCACAATTTGTCCCACGTCACAATGCCCGTATTGTCTGTTCTCACAGTCTGCTAATGTGTTGTGTTGTGTGAAATATCGGTAGAGGCGTATTGTCTCTTAGCAGTCATATTACATTCCAGTTAAATTTGTAGGATAAACATTTTCCCGGAAATAAAATGGGGATGTTTTCTTCCTGTACAATGTACCAAATATTTAGATAGGATTAAATATGTCTTAAAACACAGCAGTGTGACCATAAAACAAACGTTACATAAGACGATTACAGGTGAAAATTTATCACATTTCCGTATGTTCTATAGTCCGTGAAGGGGGAGTGGATCCGTAACTCACATGACGTATGACACTGGCCACCATTTGTCCCACGTCACAATGCCCTTATTGTCTGTTCTCACAGTCTGCTAATGTATTGTGCTATGTGAAATATTGGTAGGTGATTCTCCCCCAACAGATATATTGCATTCCACTAACGTTTTAAGGATGCAAAATTGCAAAACAACTGTAAATAAATAAAACAGAAGTTTAATGTTATACAGTTAAGTAGGATGTGTGTTCGAATGATCACAGGTGATTAAAAACGAGATAAGATTGTAGACAGCTGTAGTGTGTATAATCTTGTTATAGCACCGGTAACTGATCATTTTGTATTTTTTTTAACATAACCGATCTTTTGAATTAATTGCAACTAATTATTAAGTTTCTAAATCGTCTATTCGACAAATTATTTCTATTAAATATGCTTAGACGATATCTCTAATAAATATTAATACGTTTCTTATTTATTTAAATAATCTCAATTAAATAAAGAAATAACATATTATTATGCTTTTGAAATTTTAAAAATATGTGGACATTTTACATCTATGTGGTTGTAACATAATATTACTAAGTAGTAAAATGAAATGTTAATGTTCTGTTAGGGATATGTAAAGTATTTATCAGTCTTTGGTCAAAAAAAATTAAATAGTTCTATGTCGTCAGAACCATTAATACAGGCGAGTCCGCGAGCAAGACTGGGCTGGGCCATCTTGTAGATAAGGTTAATAATAAATAAATCTATAAGGTTGTCAACATTATCAGCTAAAACTGCACAACCTGCTTTTAGTTCGTTTTCAAAACACTGATATCTCTGTCTATTAAAAATTAGAAAGGTGGTAGAATATAATAACAGATATATTATAAAACTAAAAGGCAGAGGAGAATATGCAACTAACTACAAAAATTATTTGGATTAAATTAAAATAAATAACAATTAAATACTAAAAATAATAACAGAGAATAAGTAGCCTTAGCTGAAAAAGTAAAATATTGGTTACATAGTAAGTTGAAGAAAATAAATAAATGTCCAAACTGAGGCATATAAAATTATAAATATTTAATATTTATCTTAGAACTTTTAAAGACAATCATAATCTTTTAACAGATAATTAGCACGCTTTGTAACAAAAATGTTAAATACATTTATTAAAATTTACCAAAAATTTACCAAAAATTTCTGTAGGATTAAATATGTCTTAAAATGCAGCAGTTGGACCATAAAACATACATTAAATAAGACAGGTGAAAATTTATCACATTTTCCGTATGTGCTATTGTCCGTGAAGGGGGAGTGGATCCGTAACTCACATGACGTATAACACTGGCCACCATTTGTCCCACGTCACAATGCCCGTATTGTCTGTTCTCACAGTCTGCTAATGTATTGTGCTGTGTGAAATGTTGGTGGGGCAATTCTCTTTCAGAAAATATATTGGATTCTACTTATATTTAAGCGTGGAACGCTATAAAAAATGTATAAATAAATGAAACAGAAGCTGAACGAAATACTTTTAAGTAGAAGGTGTGTTCGACTTCTTAAACCTTGGGCCATCATAAACTTTGGGAAATAAACATAGTAAACCCTAACATATTTTAAAAGTCCAAACAGATTTTTTTATCTAGGAAATTTTATAGAGGGACGGATTTTATTCATGCAAATCGATAAATTTTAAGAATGTAGTTTGGACATTCTTAACTCTAAAATGCAAGAAAAAGGAGTTTCAACCAATTGTTTTTAATTTTCAGCCTTACGTTTTATACTGATTATTATCATGAATACAAGATACATTTTTAACATTACTTTTCATTATTTATGAGTGCTTAGGATAATTATAAAGTGTATACAGTAGATAATGATCATAATTAATAAAATATTAGATTGTCATTATTATAAACTAAAACTGAATACAAGTTTTTAGCTTGTTTTCAACGCATCATTATCTCTGTATATTAAATGAGAAAGGCGGCATGATAAATGTACACAAAAATAATTGAGAAAAGAGGTGCAGATAATATGAAAACGTTTATTCATAAACCTTATAGATGATATTAAAAAAATATAATTATTTCAAAATTTAAATATAAAAAGGTGAAATGAGGTAAGATTATCCTTCAGATTAACGAAAATTTAGATCTGGTGACCTAGGAGGTTAAGACACTTGACCACTACTTCCTACTGACCAACTTTTCTTTCATATACAACATATTGTTCTCTCAATAAATCAGCATGAAAATAATTAAAGACACTGGTAACTTAAGTTTTTGTAAATACCAGAAATCATTATTTGTTTAGAGCAGTTTAAAACTATCTGCGAAAGATAGGGCGAATGAAAAATTAAAGCTGGCAACAATTCTTAAGTGAAACTGCCAGAAAATTAGTAAAAAACCAAGCAAAGCCAAACTGAAAGTTTATCCAAAAAATTTTATTTATCGCTTTGGGGTGTAAAACTAGGCTATCATTGATGTGCAGAAAACGAATAAAGTACAACAGCACAATTACAAAACTTACAAAACAAGATATTAAAAAACATATACTAGAAATCTCATTACGTCAGGAAAATACCTGAAAACTACTGGTTGACCTATCCTGCAAAGCATGACCAAACAACACTTGTACGGTTAAGTAATGGTAGCATAACAAAATTAACAATAATAAAACAATTTATAAACAGATAACAGATAGTAAAATCATAAGAAGTGAGAACGTTTAAAAATAAATTAAATTGGTCATCATGTAACATCATGGGACCACTGTACATATTACCTTAACCTGCCAGAAATACTAATTCACAAACGCACAACAGCTCTATGATAAATACTGAAATTCTTGTAACAAATAATTAAAATGAAACAATAAAAAATTTTTTTCCTTTTGTAAAATGAAAAAAATCGTATAAACAAATTATAAGATTTACTCTTTTAGTGATTAACCTAACATGAATAACAATGCAGTATGGCATAAAGAAGAGTGAAGGGCCGTCACGAAACCGGTTAACAGCATTAGGAAAAAAAGGTTGAACCAGGTCACTAAGATCACGAAAAAGACAAGGTTACAGATACAAAAACAGAAACCTATAAAGAGAAATTAAACCATTGTACAAACCGACACACCGCAAGTAACCTCTTACTTTTGGTTTATGGCATTATTATTATTATATTTTCTAAATTGAAAATGTTGTAGCATTAGCAAAATATTTTCAAAACATTGCCATATAAAGTTATATTTAAGTGATCGTGTCATTAATTTATAAAATATAGTAATGTGGGGTGTTTATACTATAAAAAATTGTGAAGACAACAAAATAATGCTCATTCAAATGTAATTCAAGCCACTATTTTAATAAGACGCAGATAGTAAATTTAATTTTTCTTCACAAAAATATTTTTAATGCAAAGAACATTAACTAACCCTAAACACTGAGACTACTCATTTCACTGTATTTAATTAGGATTTTCAAGATTTGAACATTTTATAATGTAAAAAAGGCTTGACAATTATTAAAACAAGTTTATTGCTATCAATTTCGTCAAGCATAAGTTCAAACAAATGTTCTGTAACAGGCCATTGACCACTAAATACTTATGAATCATTCTTTATACTTTAAGACAACAAATAAAGCGTCGCGATGAACAGTAAAATGAACGTGTAATTTGGTATATTAAAATTAACATCATGTAATAATATTCCAATTTAGTGTTTCTTTGGGTGTTTACTACTCATTAGTGATATTTTGAAATCAAACGAAATCGTCACCCCAGTTACGTAACTAGGACACTTCAGTAGTTTCGGACTAGTTGTATCTGACTTGGTATAAGAACTATTTCAGTTGTTCGTACAAAGTTCATCAAAGGAGCTTCGCAATTTCCTCCCAACTAAGTTGTAAGGGGTCTCTATAGAATATAAATGAAAACTAACCTTGATCACGTGCAGTTATTTTTTACATAGTAACATGTTCTTAACTTTTCAAGGTTGTAAAATTAATGAATAATAAAATTATTTATTAGTTATATTTTTTCTGGAATGAAATAGTTTGTAAAATATTCAAAACAATATTTATAATTTATCCATTCGGTCGTTGGTGGAATATGGAAGGATTTCAATGAAACATATTTAATAATTCCAAAATTTTTAATTTTTTAATGAGCGTATTTTCGCGAGTAAACGAATGTATCTTCAGATTATAGTAAACAAATTTATAATATGTGTTTTCTATAATTCTGTTTGTACTATAAATTTCTTTGTACTATAACAAATTTATAGTAAAAAATATAAAACCTATGTTAAAACCTCAAACATATATGAATTACCTGTTAAAATTTAAAAACAACGTTTTTAATTATTTACGCTGTTTTATTACTTTAGAAAAAATATGTTACTAAAATTAACAGATGGCTGAGAAATGCAGTCATCTTTTGTTATTGCTATGAATGAATTTCAATTTTATTTATTTTTTCCATGATTTTTCTTTATCAATAATAGACTACTCTTAAAATTTAATATCATGCCTGTTATTAATAGCGTGTTCAACTAATTTTGTTTGTTCAGAATTTTTTTTTTTTGAAATTGTGTATATGTTCTTTTATTCTTCTTTTAATAGGACCGGTTTTGATGTTTGGCCAAAATATGATTTATTGAATTAACAGGTAATTTTGTAAATAATATATGTTTTTTATTGATTTATATAGTTTACTACGAAGCCATCCTGATTATGTAAAACTTGTTCTAATGTTAAATATGGAATTAATTGTTTTTATTTTCTTTGAAAGGTCTTTAACGTAGGCTATGACTGCAGTTGTTATAAGTTTTCTTTTAATTGTTAATATTTATAAACCAAATAAAAATAGCAGAGCCTTCACGTATTGCACCTAAAAATATGTAGACAAAAAATGTGTTATCTCTACGATAAATCATGGTGTGCACTAAGATCCTCCAAGTTTATATTTTTACATATTGTCGTAAGTACAAACTTATATTCATAAGTACAAATACGTTCAATTTTCATAAGTACAAACTCAACGTATTTGGTAAATAGCTAGATTTAAATACTTATTGGATTTTGACTTAAGCAAAATATTTCACACAGTTGTTCAATTTATCTCATCAGATTTTTTTCTAATTTGTCCGGATATGACGTAGCATCAGTTCACTAAACTCTGGTGATATTTTCGGTCTTCAGTATATTTTTCCAGTTTGGTCACCTATTGAGATCGTATAGATGTTCTTGTCGTCCTAAAGCTTTCAAACTGTTTGTATGAATTTGGTATAAGGGTGATGTTCAAACAGTAATGGTTCAAATAAATATTTTGTCTCAATGTATTTTAAATACATTACAAAATATAAGAAAAAATTGTGTATCAATTAATGTATTATTAATTTAAAATGTTAAAAAATGAAAATTTAAACTAACTATTTAATGACATTAAAACTATATTACTAAACATAAATAATATATATTTTTTAAACATAACTATTTTTGGTCGTTGTTAAACTTGAAAAGGTATAGCTCCACAAGATTACCATATTTTGTTAATTACATTTAGGTCTATTAAATATAAAAACTACAAATTACACTTTTTATTTAACAAAATAAAATACCACCAACAAAAGGTTTAAACTAAAGTGCTGACGCATTATCGAGCCTCCACACCGAGCGACCGGCAACACCGGTTCTGTGAAAGTATCCAAGACTACATTCCATAATCATATTCGTATTTCTACTTCAGGCCCCAGTTTCAATTTTTATAAAACCCAAAGCTTAGCTCAATATCGGTTAAATAAATTGTATTAGTTACAAGGGAATATCTATGATCTGTCTTTTTATTTAATTAATGTCATAAGACAAAATAATTCTTATATTCATAGGATTTCACCTTTTTTATGTTTAAAAAAACTTCACTTGCCATTTCACATATGACTGTACGTAAACTGTAGTCAACGAGTGAAATACCGACAGTTAGCTCAGATGGGATTGAAACCTTGGACCAGGCACTGCTCAGTCTAAAGACATCCACTGAGGTACACTGAAGACACATAAACCATAATAGCATAAATAAGACAAAAAAAGACATAAAAGCATCTCTCTACATGTATGGATGGGTGGGAAGGTGACTACCACTGAATGTTCAAGGGTGGGCGGGAGTTACATTACTGACGTACAAGTATTCCAGTACCAGTGTACGTGTGTGGGTGGGTGGGAGGGTCAAAACCACTGGATGAGTGTGGGTGGGTGGGCGAACCTACAAGCGAGTGTTCAATGGATAATATGGTAATTCGTAAAAATATGTTTGCAATTCGTTCTTAAAATGTCAATTGATTGTTAAATATGACACATTTAGTCAATATAGAGCATAGACAGGTATCTGAGTTATTCAGCAAATAGATGTAAGGGTTGGTCAAAGTGAGATGAGGATAAAATAATTCGTCCAGAATAAAAAATGTCAAGTACACAGCAGGTATAAAAAGTATTAACAATATATTCCTCTATTTTTATCTATATTTATTTACAAAACAACCAGAGATTATTAAGTAAGTAATTATATTAATTTGTAATTGGTATTTAAATTTAAAGGATAATAAGTTATTCGTTTCATTTTATCAATATTGCATATTTTGAGCAGGCCCGGACTGGCTCATTGAAAAGGGCGGTGGACAACCGTCGCCAAGGGCGCCGATATATATATATATATATATATATATATATATATATATATATATATATATATATATATATATACATATATATAGAGCTCGATTTCTAGAAATTGAGGTGCTGGAACTGTACCTGAAAAAATATTCCGGGGGGTTTGGGGGGTATTCCATACCCCCCAACGGAAGCGGGGGGTCTGGGGGTCCTCCCCCGGAAAATTTTGGAAAATACATTCATTGAAATAGGCAATTTTAGGCTATCTGAGTACATTTTTGCAACTTGTAATCCAAGATCTTTTTTTATTTTTTATTTGAACAATTAGTTCAAAATAACTGTTCAAAACAATCTGTAACAAATTTTTTAATAAGAATATATATATATATAAATCTTCACTTTATTTTTGTAACTATATATTATTTCATATTCTTCATCATGTTTATTATATATTATTGACTTGGGTATTAACTGTATTAGTGTATTACAAAATCCCCTGACATCGGAAGGTTCAGATAAATGAAACAAGGCGCTTTGGTTTAATAATTCCTAATGTATTTAATAATCGTAAAATACATCGTTTACTAGTATTAAGGTAAGTGATAGAGCCAAACACTAACAATAAGTAATTAAGTAAATGGTCCTAGAATGTTAGTAAACGCCTCATTTCTGTGCTTGAGTCACACAATTAGGACGAGTCTATTATGCAGTCGAGGGGAGGGAGGTTTCGTTTGTGTAGGCGCTGGGCATTGGGCTGAGTAGGCGCTGGCGGTGGCGTTGCTACCGAGTACTGCCGAACGCAGAAGCAGCAATCGGCAATCTGAAATTGCTTATGAATGTACTTTACCTTACTAGGGTAATGTAAGTTTTAAGCCCACCTAATTATTCTGAATAATTACTGAATAACTAGGTAGGTAGGAGGTGGTGTTTATTACGTTAAAATATGCATTTTAATATTCTCACCGCTAAGGCAGTGAAAATATTTGGCGTGAATATTTTCGTTACTAGGCGCCCTACCGCGAGGGCGCTGAGGGCGCCCGAGGAGGAGGGCGCACCGGGACGCGTCCCGGTGTCCCGGCGGGCCAGTCCGGGCCTGATTTTGAGTTATCCTAAGTGTTCATGAATTAAACTATAAACACTAAACATTATCAGTCATTTATTATTATATTGTTTAAACCTTGTTAAATAATGCAAAATGAGCGTTCATAATATTAATAGTATTTTAAACTTTAGAGCTACTTTAAATAACTGTAATAATAATAAAAATATATAGCAGTCATCTGTTTCCTAGTTTAATTATTTAGCTGTTGACAATACCATGGGCTCTACAATTATTCAACAACCGTAAACAATGGACATACATTCCTTTAGCCAATACTGAATGTGACCACATTGTTTAGGATCATGTGTCAGACTTTATTGTGACATCTGGAATACATATGGCATTGCGTATCGCTAGGCACTTGAGAGAGATATTGCCAATATGAAGTACACAAGAACGAAAGGTAGAGGGGTGAAACATTCATTATTTGACTTTTAAGTAACCATAAAAGTAATGAAAGGATTTCAGTAATCAATATTTATCTGAAAATTATGATTAAGTAAATATATTAGTTGCATGACAATACTTGAACAATAATTGATAGAAATACTTAATTAATTGGATACCACATACCTCTTCCGTCATGTGATCCATAACACCTATCCTTCCGGAGATATGAAACTACACTCGGATCTCACAGCGTGTCTACAGCCAAATGCACATGGATGAAATGTTTTTGGTTTCCTTATAGAGTTTAATGGGTCAAGATACTCGGAAACAGCCGATCGTTCGTTCCAATACATGCTTAAGTTTATAAAGAAAAAAGGGTAAAAGCTATTAATTAATTTCACTTCCACCACGAGCATATAAATTTTATTTCAATGCAAATCATGCTAGTTGAAACCATTTTTAATATGTAATTACATGTCTAAAGTTTTAAAGAATAACTGTTGATATTTTTACATGTTAGCTTTTGCTAAGAGGTTAGCAATAGCCACAGATTATCCCATAACAACGTCGTGGCTGAAAAGTATTTACCGATAATTTATAAAGAGTAACATAATAACCAAACATCTTATATTAGATTAAGTCAATAACATCATGAATATGTATGAGTTGGTGGGTAGGTCAATACCACCGTACGTGTGTGGGTGGGTGGGTCAATGTCATTAAACCCACGGGTAGTTGGACTATACCGAAATGATTGTTGAAAATACAGTATGTACAATGTTAATATATTAATAGCAATGTTTGCACTTACTGTAAAATAGTGCGTCGTATTGTTGTCATGTTTGTAATACGTGAAAAAGAGCTAACCAAAAACATAGTGATAAAAATTTGAAAAATCATCGTACAGTTTTTACTCACAGAGTAAAAGATATTTTTGGCTGATTGAACAATATTGGACACTTAATGTGTTCCAAATAGAGTTATATAATATTGTTATTGTTATTTTTGGTAAGCGTATTCATGCGTTGCGTAGTTTGATTTGAATTTAAGGAACTCAAGTGTTCATTTGAAGCTATTTACGCTGACAAAATATAGCTATAAAATGCTATGATACAACATTCTTTTGTGATGAATCACGATAGCAATAATTTATTAGTTGTTCTAAAATTAGGAGCCTCGTTTTTTGTACATACCTGTAAATTAATTAATTTATTGATATTTTCGAATAAAAATGATTTTGTAAAATTTAAATAAAAAAAACTCCATTTACATATATATGAAATATCCATAACTTCAAAAGGTTTTATTTTCGTCTTTTGTTATCACTATATACGAATACTTGCAAACTTTACCAATTCTCTGACAAAGCTAGTTGGCTTAGTTCAAGAACGTACGTAACTTAGTTCAGCCATTGTGGTCAACTTTCCTACCATAGACTTGTGTGACTGACAGCTCCATTACTGGAACAAATACTAGTATTTTCAATGTAACTGGTGGTTTGTTTTTTTATATATACTTTAAGAACTAAGAATGACTGGGGCAGTCTATAATTAGAAGCTTTTATTATAAACAGTAATACGCGTTACTAAAGATATGAGCTTAGGAAAACAAACCAGATTTTTAAATTAGTCTACAATACTATAATATATTTCTCAATTATTTAGTGCTTGCAAAATCGAATATGCAATAATTACTAACTATTATTTAATTATTAATATAGTTTATAAAAATTTATTAGTTTAACTTGTTTGTATGGGTAATGGATGGGTAATGGAGCAAGGTAATCATACCATATTAAGAGTTTCCGATATTCTATATTTTCGTCTTTATTCTATTTTCACATTATGAAATGATCTTTAGCATCATACTATTGCAGATTGTAATGAAAATTCAGAGGTATTCAGTTTTAATCAATAATAGATTCGATGCTATATGAATTGATCTGCGTAAGCTTTAAGGAGATGCAACTCTCGAAGTTTATACATGTAAATTCTGTTTAGTAAACTAATTTTATCTGTATAAAGGTTAGCAAAACGGAATATAATAAGCTTACTGAAATGTTTAAACACCTTTATATATCCAAAGTACCAATCGTTTCGTTTGTTATGTGACAGTACAGAAACGTATACACAAAAATGTATAACAGTGGATTTTATTGAAATATTAATGAATATTATGAAATAAATATTATATTTAATATTCTTACAACAATGCCTTGATGATATGTATCTTTACAGATTTCAATAAATATTATTTGCATGCGCTAAATTTCATAATTTCAGTTATTTTGGATCACTCTGGTCAAGATATTTCATTCTCGATTAGTAGTAGGCATAACAATAATGAATTATTGTTATGAAGACAAGTACTGTACTTTCAGTGCTACAAATATAAAACTGGCAGACCCAATGTTTTGATGAACTTAGGAAAAAATGTTATATTTCTTAGTACGACACATCCTTGAGGCCCAAACATTCAACAATTGAGAAATGCGGCTTAATTAGCTGAGTTACAGGTTATTGTTAAGGTTAAAAAATATACATTGATTTTAACTTATCAGACAATTTACCATAATCACATTCCAAAATCCTAGACAATAACTCCTGTTTGTATTGATAGCATATACGATTTATCGATACCGTACTCTTGAGAATGGGTAAACAAATGAATCTCTGCAGCGAACAGTTCGCCTAAAACTCGTGGACGACGAAGTACTCTAGAAACCAATGAAACAAATTTGGTGATTTAAGTTTTACACGTTCTTCCTATTCACATGTCTCCGTATACCTTCACATCATTTATGAGAGGAACTTACTCTGAATGGTCTTGCGTGCTGCATCTGTATACAACTTGTCCTTACTACAAATATCAGTGGCATTATCAACCCGTCGTAGAGCATTAAACTGACACAGGCCTGTAATGAAATGCCTGGTGTCTCCCTGCAGCGGTCATTTTTCATAGCTTTTAATTGGCCAGAATAAATCTTGAATTCTTCTGAGCTAACTAAATTAAAAACATTAAAGACTAGCCAAAGTTAAAAGACTAAAATCTACGCATACTGCTCCTTCATTTCACCCGTATTCAGCTTAAACTGTGGAAGAACTTATTTTCTCAAATAAGAGCCTCCTGTTCTACTATAAATACTGCGAAAAGATTGCCAACTCATCTTCAATCGATCAAGAGACAGGATTGTCTTTCTATGAACTTAATCGTATTATGAGGATGTGGAGAGATATACACTGGCGTGGACGACATAGTCAGTGACGGCCCCCACAACACCTAGGCCGGGGTTTTGTTCAAGAAGGTACATTTTTTTCGTTCATTTTGTAATTTTTTTCAAACTGTTGTGATTCATTTTCAAATTAAACCTTCCCAAGTATTCATGTTTTTTATCACTTTACTACATGTACTGTAATAAATGTTCCCTTACAAACATCAGTATTAATTTTTGGCTTCAATACAGTCTTGTTAAATTCCTATTTTTAATCAGTGTAATGATGAGATATCAAATTCATAATGAGATTAAGACTAATTTTGGGCAATTTTGTTGTTTATTTTATGTGGAGGAGAATAAGACTTTTGTGCGTAATGTGAGTCGCTAGTATGCATCTCAAAGAGATTAGAGATGATGAGAAACAGCGAGAAGAAATGATTGGTAGATGGAAGATAGAGGGGGTATGAGAGCAGGTAAGACAGAGGTACGATGAGAACAGAAGCAAGTTAAGGAGATAGAGTAGACCTTATCTGCTTCGCTCTCAGCAGGTCTCTCGCTGAGACGTCCGCTACGTCTCTCAACTATCGCTCCTCATCATCTCTCGTCATCAGTCCATTCACAACTCTCTCGAGATCTCGCTCTCTCCGAACTCTAAGTCTCCACTCGCTCTCAACTCTACTCTCTCTCTCAGTCTAGCTCCTCGTCACCTCAGTGCACCGATACTAATCTCTGCTCTCTCTCGTCAGAGCTCTCCCTCCGCAGACCGTCTCGTACGCCTCGCTGCTTTCTCTCATCGACTCCTGCACGTCAACAACATCGTCGCTCGTCTCTTCTCGGTCAGTCTCTCATCAACTATCGTCGTCTCACAGCTCTCTAAACTCTACTGCGGACACACTAACGCGCTCTCTCACTCCCTCTCGACTCGACTAGCACGCGTCCTCAGCTACTACTCCTCACTCTCGTCTACGTACTACTTCTCTCTCTCCTCTCTCTCTCTCTTCTCTCAGAGTCCTTCTCTTCTCTCACCGTCTCTCTCAGATTCTCGCGACATCTCGTCATTCTACGTCCACTATCTCCCTCACTTATCACTCCGACAGACCTAAGTCTCATCATCACTCTCACTCTCTACGACTAACTCTCGCTCTCTCAATCATCCTCTCTCAACCAGCTCGACTATCTCATCTGTCGACACTTCACTAGCTGACTCACTCTCCATTCAGTCTCAGCACATCTTGCTACAGCTCATCCTCTACTCTCTCTCTTCTCTCTCTCTCTCTCTCTCTCTCTCACTCTCTCTCTCTCTCTCTCTCTCTCTCTCTCTCTCTCTCTCTCTCTCTCTCTCTCTCTCTCTCTCCTCTCTCTCTCTCTCTCTCTCTCTCTCTCTCTCTCTCTCTCTCTCTCTCTCTCTCTCTCTCTCTCTCTCTCTCTCTCTCTCTCTCTCTCTCTCTCTCTCTCTCTCTCTCTCTCTCTCTCTCTCTCTCTCTCTCTCTCTCTCTCTCTCTCTCTCTCTCTCTCTCTCTCTCTCTCTCTCTCTCTCTCTCTCTCTCTCTCTCTCTCTCTCTCTCTCTCTCTCTCTCTCTCTCTCTCTCTCTCTCTCTCTCTCTCTCTCTCTCTCTCTCTCTCTCTCTCTCTCTCTCTCTCTCTCTCTCTCTCTCTCTCTCTCTCTCTCTCTCTCTCTCTCTCTCTCTCTCTCTCTCTCTCTCTCTCTCTCTCTCTCTCTCTCTCTCTCTCTCTCTCTCTCTCTCTCTCTCTCTCTCTCTCTCTCTCTCTCTCTCTCTCTCTCTCTCTCTCTCTCTCTCTCTCTCTCTCTCTCTCTCTCTCTCTCTCTCTCTCTCTCTCTCTCTCTCTCTCTCTCTCTCTCTCTCTCTCTCTCTCTCTCTCTCTCTCTCTCTCTCTCTCTCTCTCTCTCTCTCTCTCTCTCTCTCTCTCTCTCTCTCTCTCTCTCTCTCTCTCTCTCTCTCTCTCTCTCTCTCTCTCTCTCTCTCTCTCTCTCTCTCTCTCTCTCTCTCTCTCTCTCTCTCTCTCTCTCTCTCTCTCTCTCTCTCTCTCTCTCTCTCTCTCTCTCTCTCTCTCTCTCTCTCTCTCTCTCTCTCTCTCTCTCTCTCTCTCTCTCTCTCTCTCTCTCTCTCTCTCTCTCTCTCTCTCTCTCTCTCTCTCTCTCTCTCTCTCTCTCTCTCTCTCTCTCTCTCTCTCTCTCTCTCTCTCTCTCTCTCTCTCTCTCTCTCTCTCTCTCTCTCTCTCTCTCTCTCTCTCTCTCTCTCTCTCTCTCTCTCTCTCTCTCTCTCTCTCTCTCTCTCTCTCTCTCTCTCTCTCTCTCTCTCTCTCTCTCTCTCTCTCTCTCTCTCTCTCTCTCTCTCTCTCTCTCTCTCTCTCTCTCTCTCTCTCTCTCTCTCTCTCTCTCTCTCTCTCGCTCGCTCTCTCTCTCTCTCTCTCTCTCTCTCTCTCTCTCTCTCTCTCTCTCACTCTCTCTCTCTCTCACTCTCTCTCTCTCTCTCTCTCTCTCTCACACACACACACACACACACACACACACACACACACACACACACACACACACACACACACACACACACACACACACACATACACACACACACACACTCACTCACTCACTCACTCACTCACTCGCTCACACACTCTCACTCTCACCCTAACAAGTTGCAAATAAATATTCTAACAAAATAACTATTGTGTATATTTTGTAAAGGATTGAATCTAGTTCATCTAAAAAGTAATTACTATTGATTTATTATTAGTATTGACCTTAATTATTTGGTCATTGCATTATTTAAACTATTTCATTTCAATATATTTTACACTTAATTGTTCATGGATATAAAGATTTTGTTTAATGTGTTAGAACACTCTCTAAGTTTTAGTGTTCCCTAGTTATTTTTTATTTTGAAAAACGTATAATTTGAAATCAAGATGCAAATATTGTGCTACAAATGCTAAAAGTTTTATTATAATTAATTTCGCATAAAAAGACAATATAAGCATATCAATAAACAGCTAAAATGCTTTTCTAAATTAATAGAAAACAACTATACAGTTTTTAAGTAATTATAATTGCAAACGATTTATGAGACTGATACATTTTTTTACTGTAACATGAGGAAAAAAAGGTATTTTAAAAATTGAAAGTCCACATTATATTCAGCAACATACAAATGAATTATACTTCATTCAATGGTAGATATTTCCTGACAAAAATATTTAAGAAATTAATATTCAATTTTTAATCAGAAGACCTACTAACTGATGGAAACATCTACAATGTTGCCTCAATTTTTTAGAATCAAAGTTGATAGTGAGTTGTAAATATTGAAGCAAGGGTAGTAAAAAATTTGACATTACATAAAAGTGCATGGCTTTATTAGTCAATAAACATGTCAAAATTGTAAGGGAAGATACATTCTACATTTAAACAGCCGTATAGGAGCTGCTGAGCACGGGACAAAATTCATTTTACTTTCTGCTCGTTTTATTCAATTACTCTGACACGTTTTTCATTTTCTCCTCGTATTTAAACTTCTTCTCCTAATTTACTTACAACCATACTTTTTATTAGATTTACTCAGTGATTTTGTTTGTAATTATGGAATTAATATGTGGCCATAAAAAATGCTCTGTGTTTCAAATCTTAATTTATTTAAAGAAGATCGTGTAAGGAAAATGAAATATTTGAATGCTGTCCAAGGTTTATAGCAAACACGTTTCGTTAACGTTTTTTTTATCGCGTCATAGTTTAAAGTTTTAATAGACAAAATTAAAATAAAATAGCCTATATATGATGTCTTAATGACTGAAAACCCTTGAGTATTTTATATAGATTGGTATTTATATACAGATTCAACAAATTTAGTATCCACACCACATTAAATAAATGATAGAATACAATAGTTCATTTGTTTACTTTAGTACCATTTGGAAACCACACAGCATTTATATTATGGAAATCACAATAAGCAATAAAATAGTACTTACCAGAATTACCTAAACGTTGGTGAGATTTAAACATTCATGGTGATAAAACTGATTTAATAAAAAGTAACATTTGAAATATTTAGTGTGTTAGTAATATGCTGTGCTCCTCGCAACTATCTCTAAGATTCCTAAGTTTTCCTAAGACGTACTTTTGACCTTTTTATCAAAACGGAAAATAGGTATACTTGACTAGTTAGAATTGATTCCTGTATCTATATCCTGTCTTTTTCAATGAACGAGATCTTTATAAGAATACGTTTATTTTAGATGGATAGTTAAATACAAATTTAGAAATAGTAATGATTAACTTTAACAAGTATAGTCTTTGTTACTTACTAGAGACAACTGACCCCTGAAAGGAATCAACAGCCACTTACCTTGGTACATATATGACTGTTTATTGTAGAACGAAGTATTCTATATAATTCTTTTCTGGATTTATAATTTAATATTACAAATATATCGAATCAGTAAATACAAATCTTTTATTTAGTAAGCCTTTTGGTAACAAAGTTTACCATCTTCAGATGTACGTTTAGTCTGTGTAACGTCTACAGATGGTAACATTGTTACTGAAAGGCCTTAATAAATAAAACATTTGTATTTACTGGAGTGTTTGATATATTTATAGCATTAAATATGAAGTATTGATCTGATATTTGTCTACTTAATGTTCTCTCCTAACAATACCTGAATGTCTATACCACCCTAAGTGAAGACCCTAGACTTTCCTAGTAATGTTGAAGCCGACAAAGCTGTAAACCTTAACTTTCGTTTTATTAATTTATTTATGTAAAATATATTAGGGCTTTAATTGTACCTTCATTAAATTAAATAAACGCCCTATGTATGTGTACTCGTAATACAGTTGAAGGTACTCTAATAATAATAATTTTGCAGAATAGGTCTGGTAAAGTCATACTTAGTGTTTCCTGAATAAGTCACAGTCAATGACTACTGATTAAGTAAGAATGGCAACAACTCAGCCCTGTGGTCGCCCGATAACCATTAAACCAGGCTGAATGTTTGCAATATGATTGAACCTTTTTTTATTCTATAATTAATTACCATCGTTCTTGTCAAATATGGTAAGAGTTTATTGAGTGTGTTGCTCTTTATATTTCATTTCGTTATTCGACTACCTAAGAATGTATAAAAAAGCTAAGTTTGAAATTTAATTTTAAAAAGAGTAGGCCTATCTTTGGGTAAATTTTGATTAGTTGAGTAAAAAGTCAAATAGTTTGACTTAAATTAGCTCTTAAATCCATTTCTTCTTTGAGTTCTTTATTGGAAATTGTAAATAATTTAAGAAATTCTCAAATATTCCAATAAAATGCTTTATTATGTGAGGCCTTTCACCTACAATGTAGGCATCGTCAGGCATCAACATAAAATTCTAATTTTAAAACGTTTGTTTACAAAATATAATAATGTAAATATTTAAAACATATGGTAGATATTTCATCATCAAAATAAAATTATCAAAAAGAAGTTTTAAAGATAACAGAAATTGCTCAATTCAATGAATATCCAACTAAATTAATTGACAATATCATTCAAAAGAAGACAATATTAATGAATAAAAATAAAATAATAAGTCTAACACCAATTGAGCCTAAAGAAAAATCTATTTGGAAATCCGTTTGTTATAATGAATATTCAAAGGAAGCAAAGAAGATATTCAAAAAACATAATATAAATTTATCGTTCAGAACAAATCAAGTAAAAAACCTATTAGAAAACCCAAAATCAAAATAAATGAAGAAGATAAATCTGGATTATATAAAATTAATTGTGATAATTGTGATAAGGTGTATATTGGCCAAACAAAAAGAAAAATTAAAACAAGATTCAAAGAACACACAGCAAATTTTAGGTATGGACAATGTGAAAAATCAGCAATGGCCAAACATGCACTAGAAAAAGGGTATAACTTTTCAAAATTTGAAGTTCTAAAACAAGTTAACCAAAATTAATTATTAGATGCATCAGAAACATTCTACATCAACAAATTTAACACACTAATTGTAAATAATGAACCTCCTCCCATTCAAAATTCTCCGTTTATATAGTTTAATTTAACTTAAAATTACTTTACATTCATATTTATTTATATACACACACTTTAAATTTAATTATTTTTTAAATCTACCATGTGTTTTAAATATTTACATTATTATATTTTGTAAACAAATGTTTTAAAATTAGAATTTCATGTTGATGTCTGACGATGCCTACATTATAGGTGAAAGGCCTCACATAATAAAGCATTTTATTGGAATATTTGAGAATTTCTTAAATTATTTAGCTCTTAAAGTTGCTCAGGTAGATACAGTACTTTATAGCCTGTACTGTATTGTATGGTATATACTTATAGACAGAAAAATGTTTACAGTGTATATTTAGCATGGAAGGGGATTAGTTTGTTTAATGCATTTCGTTTCTTTCATTTTAAAATATCATTACAGGACCAATACAACTCTTGTGCCACCTAATTTAAATTTATATTACATAATACACAACTCAGCAAAAATACGAAGGTTCGTTTGTTACTTATCTTTTGTGTTAACTCAGCGGACCAACAAATATCCGACGAGATATGAATGAAACTTCGTTATTACAGTTTTCAACAGAAGTTTCCAGTAAACATTTGCCATAGATCACTTTGAATGTTGTATTATTACAGAAATTATTGCAGATGGTTTACAACCTTTTGAACTAACCTTGTAAATGTAGCTGGAAAATTATTTATCAGTAAACTTCATTTTATAGATTTTTGTTTCGTAACCTCTTAAATTATTTAACTCACCAAAATTATTTAGGCCATAAAATGTGGTCTACTCAGGACAATACAACAATTTGTTGGAGTTTGTGAAGATGTATGAAGTAAACATTGGTAAAAAATACAAGTAAAGGGTTTTATGACTGTCAATGGTAGTACAATTAAATATATAAAAATATAACGGTACGTATTGTGTGGAAATACATTCAATCCTGTAATGGTTCCTGGAAGATCTTTTTACAGTAAATAAATATGATTTATATAGAGACAAATATGTAAAAGGCTTATAGGCATTTATAAACAAGGACTTTCTCCTGTGTTTAAAAATATAAATATAAAAAAGTAAATACAAATGATTTAAGGGAAAATCAAATAATATTATCAGCCAAAATGAATTTGGTCATTTAAATCAAACATTATTTATAAATGTAAGTTCTAAAAGTAGAACAGGTCCGTCTTCAGCAAGAGAAGTCAATAGAACCTTACGTCAAAGTCAGAAAATGAATTAGATTTCAGTTGGAGATCATTATAAACATTAAGATAACGTGGTTTATATTAATTTTGAACTATAATACTTAGCACCTTCAGATAAAGGCAATTGTAGTGCAGCAAAACATATTTCTGTTTATTGTTTTATTGGGGAATATGTTGTAATCGTTTATTCATGATACCCCATTGCCATATACTCAACCGGAATTATCTATTTGCGCCTCATATTATTGTCTTAAAACTCGAGACATTTTAAAATAATAAACAAAGGTACATAAACTAGGGTAAAATTTTAATCATTTTGTATACAAATATAGGCATATAGGTACTGTAAATTTCATAAACGCAATTTTTAGCTATCGTGAACTTAATTATTATTTTGTTTGCCAAGTTTTATGTAAATCAACGTTTAGAGTGACTTCTTTTTGCTATTATCGATCCCCCAACTCCGACCTACTGTTTGGCCTTATCCTCATCATCTTGCCCATCTGACCAAAAGGCGAACGTCAACAAATACTAGATGACAATATTTGTGTTTGTATCTCCGTTGAACAAACGACTTCTTCTCCACTCGCCATTTATTTACTTGTTGATTTAGGTAATATGTAAATTCCTTCATATAAAGAGATTACTGGTTATAAATCACTTTCCCAGGTAAATTAACAAAAAAAGGTAATGTATAAGGCCCAGCCTTACAGTAATAACGAAATCGTGTTTATAAAAAAAGTGAGTCTACTTAAAATTTAGAAAATTAAAGTTCTCACTTAATAATGGTCAATCCAATTATTGTGTAAGGGAAAAAGTGTCATTACCAGTCTGTGCATTCGTTCCAATAAAAATTCAACATTATTGAGAAGTCTCATTCAACTCAATAATAAATAATAACACCATTTAATGGGAGCTGCTCGTATACGGTATTTAATATAGTAAGTGTAATGTTCAAAACGCCCAGGTCAACCTTTCACATGCAATCCTTTATGCCATTCTACTGATATGTAATAAATAAATACAAAAAATTTGTATATTACAAAATATACAGTTAATTTGTAAAACATAGTAAAGATTTAAATTACGAAAGTAAACAAATTGATTAAAACTTCTCTTCAGGGTTAGTTAGATTGTTGGGGCCTGATTAGTCCAACCAATTAATTAACAATCGTTCAGTTCTAATAATTATGGAAAAGCACGTAGTTACAATAATTGTACTTATTAAACAGATTATAGCTGATCCCTTTACTCGAAACAAATCACAGAGCTGTTTTATTGGCAATTAGATAATTTAAAATCTGCAAAACCTAGTCATTATACTAATGATGTTACTATTAGTACTAAGAAACGTTAAATAATACAGTTACTGGAGTTAAAATTAACAACTAAATTATTTGATATAATACTTAGAATATATATCAAAGCAACGATGAATGAATGCTTCATTATAATTTAGTCCATCGAGCTTTTCTAAGAATAGTATTATTTTTTTTAAATATAACAAATTATAATTTTTCTCAAACCATATTATAAATTTAATGAGTGCCCCAAAAGGGACTTGGAATGCTGGAACTACAAGGAGTTTGACAACGCTATGACCAGTAGTGTGACGGGATAATCCAGCCACGGACGTAGCAATGCCACACTCCAGTACTTTGAATGAACCTGTTCGTTATTGTGAACTTCAGAGTTGTTAAACATGTTATGATCGAGGATTTTAGCTAAATAGTCTGATCATTCTTACGAGTTCATAATAAATGTTGTCTTATATATAATCCATAATTTAATTTGGTATTCTATCATTTGTAAAAAAATGTATCTTATCACTAATTATTATTTCTACATTGGTAAATGTGAACAATAATTGTAGATAACATTGTTGTAATTTTGATATTTATAAATCAATGTCAGCAAAGTGGAACTTTCCCAAGCCATCATCAAGGTTACAAGATATTCTTACATTCTTACATATGAGACGCCGACACAAAGTTGTGCGTATTTTAAGGCGAATATGAATGGTTTTTTTATGAGTGTAGGATGAGTGTGGATGAGTGTAGTCTGGTTACAAACTGAGTTCAACTGTTCCTCAGAAAGGGCAATTTATTAATAGCCCAACAGCCAGGGCAACTAAGGGACCTACAGCTTTACGTGGAATCCGAACCACGTAGTGCTGGTCTGATTTTTCAGCTAATTGACAAGCCTGATACTCAGTTATCTCCCCCACACAACATCCGCCCAATGATTACCACCCAACATGGACACCCCAGACTTCTCTAGTAGTGTCCACGCCGATAGCAACCACCAAGCGGACGCCATGTCGGTATTAAGAGGACCGAGCATACAACCTATCGTCTACAATCTCCCAAACACTTTGTCCTCATGTAGCTGGGTTACAGTACTGCACCACCAGTGCCGACTGGTACCGATAGCTGGTACCAACAATGTTTTGTAAGTTATTATCAATGTCGGAACAGCCAGACTTTCCCCAACCATCAACAAGGTTACAAGGTAGCTTGTACTAACAATGTTTTGCAAGTTATTATCATTGTCGGAACAGCCAGACTTTCCCCAACCATCAACAAGGTTACAAGGTAGCTTGTACTAACAATGTTTTGCAGGTTATCATCAATGTCGGAACAGCCAGACTTTCTCCAACCATCAACAAGGTTACAAGGTAGCTTGTACTAACAATGTTTTGCAAGGTATTATCAATGTCGGCACAGCAAGACTTTCCCCAGCCATCAACAAGGTTACAAGGTAGCTTGTACTAACAATGTTTGGCAAGGTATTATAAATGTCGGCACAGCAAGACTTTCCCCAGCCATCAACCAGGTTACAAGGTAGCTTGTACCAACAATGTGTTGCAAGGTATTACCAATGTCGGCACAGCAAGACTTTCCCAAGCTATCAACAAGGTTACAAGGTATATATATATATATATAAAAAGAACCACACTTAGCAATCTTTTCTTGATGTTTTTAATGTTTAAAATCGATTTCGGTCTCGAAAGACCATCATCAGTTTAACATAGAATACAAATAGGGTTATAAATATATCTTTAGAATAATTAATTTAACAGCTGACACTATAAAAATTTAAATAAAAATGTAGATGGATAAGTTGTAGATCTTGTTAAATTTTATAATTTTGCATCTTCATGATAGAATCAAACATAATATTTTATTTGATTTATTGATTGATTTATTTGATAAAATTTTATTTGATCGTTGAGTAATAATGATGGGTTTTCTTTTGTGTTTTTGTATATGTAAAATTTTTCAATGGCATCTAGTTTTTTACTTTTAGGTGCAAAATGGATACTGTCTAAATTTTCTTCAATTGATGAAATATTATGGTTTTCTTGTATTAAATGTTCAGCAAATGTTGATAAATTTTGATGTTTGTTTTTTGGTATATGTTCCTTGAATCTTCTATTAAAACTTCTTCAATGTCAAACGTTACAAGGTAGCTTGTACCAACACTATCAATCTATTCAATTAGATAAAACCAATGTCTTCTAAACATATGACGTGCTTTCCTTCTGATTTATTGAAAATGACAACACTAAGAATATTACATTATGTACTAACATATGTTTATGTTACAAAACAATATAGTATACTATGCATAATCTATTTGAATAGATTTTTATATATTCAAATTACAAATTAAATTTGTTTTCACTGTATAGTAATTACGGTAAATATCAATCAGATGTATGATTCAGTATCTTGCAAAGAAGATGTTATGCAATTTAACTTCCTTTGTGTGGACGAGTCACAGAATGACGAACTCACTCGTTTATCTGTGTTGGCGAGTTCTCATTATTTTAGTCTCTAACGCAAATTTATCATTTATGCCATTTTTATATGTAATCTCATTTATTCCCTTTTTATTTCGTATTGTTATATATAAAATATATTACTCACTGTTAAAATGTAAACAGGTTTAATGATTTGCTATGGAAACAGCAAATTAAATTAATCTGTAATTTTTAAATAACATACAAACTTTTTTTTATCGAAACTCTAAATAAAGTATACTAATATGTTAGTATAGATATTAATGGTTAATTACACATTAACAGTACTGTAAGTTATGTTTAGTAGCCATGTCTAACACTTAGTCGGGCTAGAAGATATTTGCTGGTGGACTTGATTAATCAAACTGACCATAAAGATTTCCACTCTGTATAAAATATATATTTTTTCTAACCTTTTCAATAACTTTGGACACACAGAATGTTCAATACAATGTGCAATATTATACATGACTAAATTAAAGTTAATTTTTGAAATACTTATTAACCAACATTAATCGTGTAGGTAAATAAATTGGATATTTTGAGTCCTTGTTATTTTTAAAAGCATTTGAAATTTTATGAATATTTTTCAAATCCCCCTATAAATAACACAGATATAATATATAGATAGTCAGTGTGTTTAAAATTACAACATAGTCTTTCGACTTCTGTACTCATGACTGAACGTAACGCTGTTTACTTAGTGGAATGTACTCTGTATTTTAATCACTGTTGAGCTTTAAAGCATCAAGAAAGGCCACAAATTCTTTTTAGTATGATTGGGTTTTTAGTAGTGTTTAGTAGTATAAGCTATAGAGTCCCGCACAGGCTTAATAGCTTCTGAATGGTTACAGATAAAGCGATACAATTTGGTAGTCATAAACCCAAAGTAAATGGGGCGAAGAGGAGAGAACCTCTCCCACCACAGCTCCCCTCCAGCGGCAGTGAGGTGCAAGGTACAGTCACGTACAAAACATATTAAAACAATGATGATAAAATAGTTTAACTATGTTTAGAACAGATTCCATTATGTTGGTGAATCTGGCAATTACTCTATAATTTAAACCAATAAAAATACCTCGATACAATTCGGTTGATTAAACAACACAATATAAGATCCAATGTAAACACTGTGGCAAGTGGGTTTATTTTTGTAATGATAGAGCCATACGTCTAGCAGTTACTATACTAAGAACATATGACCGTGCGTGGTGGGGGACAAAATCGATCGCGCATGCGCTGTAGGCAGGCCAATTACCATGGGTCAGATACTAAAAATTACTGCACCTATAAATCTACTTTAAGAAGTAATTAAAATGTTTTTACCATATCAGAGGGACGGGTCATAAGGAGTCAGAGGATAATCTTATGATAGCATAGATCGAGTAGTAGATTAAATTAAAGGTCTTTAGAAGTAGTATATAAACCCACAAATACGGCCTCAATATGTTTACTCTTAAACAATGACGCTGGTTTAAAGTTACAAAAAGTTACAATGTAGTTCCTGATATATATACGGTTTATTATTCTTTTCTTGATTAAATTTGGGAAATTTAAACTTTGTAAATGCTTACTAGGTCTAAAAAATTGTTCTTTAGGGTAATTTTCTTGGAAACCTCATTGCTCAAGCTCCGCATCGAAATTTAGAGAAATGTAAGGAAATGTTACTATCTAGGATCTTTAATAAACACTGAAATGTTACGAATGTTGTATTTTAGTCTTGTTCATTCACGACTTTTTTTACGGATGGGGGTTTTGGAGCGGAGCAGATAACGTTACTATAAATCCAATAAGAGTTACCCAAAACCCTTTTGTTAAACTTATGAAATTTAAACAAAAGCGTGATCATGTAGTTCTTATTTTATGTCAACTCAGTATATTGCCGATACGCCATCTTTTTGTCTTCAAGGTATTTAAATTATCTTATATGAGAAGTGATAATTTGCAACTAATGGAATATATCGAGGCGGTAGAAGCACCACGTTACAATTTTTGCTAAACCAAAGATGAAAAAATCATTTTTTAATAAAAGCTTCATTTACCTAGGTCCAAAATTGTATAATCAACTTCCTCTAGAAATAAAAATGTGTGAAAAGTTAAATACTTTTTATCTAAAATGAAAAACTGGCTTTTCTCAAAATGTGATATTTATTATTTATTTTACATCATAAGTTAGGTTATTGGGAAGATTTTGTTTATTTGGTAGTCAAGGTTCATATGTTTTTTTCTTTTGTTTACAATATTGTATTAAAAGAGTTATATTTATGGTAAATTCTAAATTCATTATTATCACCTGTTCTTAAATTATTTATCTGTCTAGTTTAGTTGAGCATGAAGTGACAAACACTGCAGTGACCGCCCAGTATATCAGTGACAATAATTGATAAGGCCTGATAGTAAAATTTTTCTTGCATTGCCAAACTGTACTAATCATCGTGTTCTGGATTAATTATGAACAGTGATTCCAAATAGTTGTATGTAATTTTTGGACTAATTTTTAGAGGAATAAAATTATTATTATTATTATTATTAATTAAATTTCTAATCCAATGGATGATGGTCCACAAGGAGTTCGACAAAAATATTAAACATAAGCATAGGTTAATATATACATAATTTTAAAGTGATTGTCTAGCACATGTGAATTGTTTAACCAGCGTCATTGATTTAAAAGTGAACCTTTTCAGGTCGGTTTTGTTGGTTCACGTTCTACTGCCACAGATATTTAATTTTATGTACTACTCGACCTATGGTCTTATTTAAAACACCTTGCAGGGCATACTTTCTGATATAGCACACAAATTATAGTTATTTAAAAAAGTAGATTTAAAGATGAAATTATAATGTGCCAATTTTTATTTCCTCGCCTAAGGTTGTTCAGAAATTATTTAACCGACTTAATGGGACTCTATAAATAATATCCTGTACGGATTTTAGTAAGTTTATGTACTTAATGTGCTTGGTAAAGATTGTTATTGTTATTCAACAATGTAGGTGGAAAGTCATACTTTCATATATTTTACTATGTTTGGATTTAAGTAGAGGTAAATTGTGGCCAGTTGACAGATGAATGGGGCTTAAACGAGTGTGAATAAAAGTAAATTGGTTATTTTTATGAAGCCTTGGAATTATTTTATATTTACATACACGTAAATATAATTATTTGTTAATAAGTATTTTTACACAATTATTTAAAAGACAGTGCAACAATAAACGTGTACTTTCAAAATCTAAAGACTGTTTTTGGACGTTCAATACCATCGTAGGTGTATGGTTCTCCGTCAGATGGGCCTGTAGGGACGTATGGGTGTTAGTGAAACCTACATTGAACAGTGTTGTATTTGTGTTTTTTACTATTAAAAAATTTTATTTCAATAACTAACAATAAAATTACACATATTTTTAAATAATACTAATAATTTTACTAACAAAAGTACTAGTTAAATAGTAAATAATTATAATATTGGTTGTAATTATTTTAGTTATTTACCAATATTTACAGTATTGCAAATTAGTGATGAGTTTATACTTTCACAAAGAAATAAAAACTTAAATTAAGGGTTTGCAAAAAGACAAAATTTACCATTTAGCTTTGTAATGATTTGATTTATTTTAACACAATAACTGATATTCGCGTGTTAACAAAATTAGTGTTAAAGAGAAGTTATGCATTTAAAATAAGTTTTATTTTTGTTTTAATAAGGAACCAAACCGTAAAATATAATTATAGGATTACTTTGTCAACCTAATGTAAGATGTTGATCCCCTTGTTATTATAAAGTGGAGGAATAATTAATAATTATTCTATAAATAGTTAAAATGTATCAGTTAGTAAACATCGATAGAGGAACAACATACAAATGTCAATTACAAATTTTAGGAATATTACAAACTTGGACAACAAAAGAAGATAACTGATCAATAAACATAATTATTTACGGTTTTTTCATTATTAATTTAATACAGGGTGCGGCAAAATGATCTGACGGTTTTCTTTACCTTACAGTTGAGCGAGTAGGTAGTGGGGGGTGGTGGGGATATGCGCTTCGCAGAGCCCACTCGTGGATATTTTTAGTAGCCATGGAGCAGTGGTCGGCTGAGCATCGTGCGTTTGTTGTCGAGGCATTTTTTAAAAGTGGCGATTCCTGCGTTGCTGTTCAGCGGCAGTTCTGTAGGCGTTTTAATGTCGGTCCAAGAGGAAGAGTTCCAACTCGTAACACAATTCTGCTATGAGTGAGTAACTTCAGAGCTACCGGTTCGGCGTTAAAACGGAAGTCGATAGCCGTCCAAGGTCAGCCCGGACGCCAATTGATCAAGAAGAAGAACATCGATCAAGTAAGACAAGCTGTGGAAGCAAGTCCTCGACGCTTAGCTCGTAAACAAGCTGCTGCTTTGCACATGTCTGATCGCTCGGTAAGACGGATATTGCATTTTGATCTGCATTTTCACCCATACAAGTTAGCTATTGTTTAGCAGTTAAAGCCTAATGACTATGCAAAGCGGAAAGCATTTGCAGAAAAAATGATTGATCTCATGACTGATAAAACAATTCTCATTATGAGCGATGAGGCACATTTCCACCTGGACGGTTATGTAAACAAACAAAACTTTCGTTATTGGTCACCTAAAAATCCTGAAGAATTGCATGAACGTCCTTTGCATAGTCCTAAGGTTACTGCGTGGTGTGGTGTATCAAAAAGTTGTGTAATTGGACCGTATTTCTTTGAAGAGGATGGTCGAACAGTTACGGTCAACTCACAACGTTATCTGATCATGTTGAACAACTTTCTGGTTCCTGAACTTCAGAGAAATCATTTATTGCGCAGGAGGATATGGTTCCAGCAGGATGGAGCAACTTCCCATACGGCTAATGAGGTGATGGCCTTTTTGAGAACCAAATTTCGTGGCCGAGTCATCTCGCGTTTTGGGGACATTGCATGGCCAGCTCGCTCCCCAGACCTTAGCATATGTGATTTTTTTCTTGTGGGGTTTTCTTAAAGCAAGAGTTTACATAAACAAACCACGCACGTTGAATGAACTGAAGGAAGCCATAAGCCAAGAAATCGCCAACCTGTCTCGTGCAACGTTAGAGAAGGTGTTTGACAGCTTCAGTGCGAGACTAGAAGAGTGCTTGGCCAAAGAAGGACACCATTTGAAGGACGTTATCTTCAGATCTTAAACTGATGGAACAGGTTGAACTGATTATTTTCGTTAATTTACATGGATACTATTTTGTAATAAGCAATAAAAACGTTTGTATTCCTTTTAATTTTTGTGTTGTTTTTATTTTAAAACCATCAGATCATTTTGCCGCACCCTGTACATATCAAATCGGTTAGTGTAAGAATTTTAATTAATTACATTATTTCTTATGTAAAATACTTATATAAAATAATGTAATTTATGCAATAGAATGTAAAAATGTACGTATAATTATCTTTATAGAGTTGAAAAAAATTAGTGGAACCAGGTTTTCATGTGAATAAATACTTATTATAGAAGTAAAAGAAGCCATTTTTCTGAATAGCGTACAATAGTCAAATAATAAATATAATGTTTATATATTTTAGGATAGAAACCCAATGAACCATCGTAAATCTCTATTCAACAAATATACCTGTCAGCTTACAACAATGTACTAATATCACATAATACATTGTTGTAAGAGCCACGACTCCATCAGTTCCAACAGAACTGCTTGCTCATGTACCTTTTGTGACAAACCACTGAACCATGTCAGCTGCATCGATACATTAATGATTATGTTACAAGAAACAGGACCAAGATATTTAAGGCTTAATCGATGTTACTAACCAATTTAAGTATAAAGAGCATTAAATTATTTTATACATTTTTAACAAGTTCTTGAATGTTATTTGATGCCTTGCAATATTGATGCTCTAAAATATCAATACTTTAGATGCAAAATGTAATGTATTGTAAGATATATTATGAGCGAGACTTATACTTGTTGTAGGGGTTTCCTTTTTAGTAAAATAGATATTTTGAGAAAAAAGTAATTATGGTATAATATTACATTGAATACTTTTGTAATTTCAATGGAACAAAGATAAATTAGATTTAATCATGAAACATACGGATTTAATATTAATAAGGAAGATAAATATGATCCCTTTAAGAGGGCTCTAAACCCCCGCGCTGAGAAGCGTAAAAACCGCTTTGCGTGGTCCAAGATACTGTATTTATTTACTGACGTAAAATTATAAATGAAATATCTTTTTAAAGATAAAGACATTTTTTACTCAAATCGCTTTTTAAAATTTTCAAATTCTCCTTCATTTCGAATTTATAGGTTATTGAAGTTACCCAATATTCAAACTAGTGCCAAAATAAAACTAGAGCTGTTATCGAAATTTTAAAAATCAATTTTAGTCAGAAATTTATCTTGTTTCAACTTAGTTTTGGTTTTAGATCGATATCTTTCAAACTTTAGCCGCAATATAGGACCGCGAAAATGCCTGCATGGTAATTTATTGCTAAAAAATGCGGTGATTCGTGAGATTCAAGTGGCGAAAACCTGAACTTCATAGTCGCAGATGGATTTCAATACTTCATTCATAAAAACCTTTCTTCATTTAACTTAACATCGATGGATGCAATGTAGGACTACGACGACTGATATCAGTATTATTTTACAGACTGATTTACTCAGGTAGTCTACTTACTTTTTTATGGCTTATTTCGTTTAAATTAAAATGTGCGTTCTCATGTGTTTCCTGATATAATCTAACCACAAAGTAAAGCATAACATTTTTATTCGTAGTGACAGTGCACAATATTTATTGTCATGACAAATACTGCAATAATCATCTATATATAACATGACTATGAAATAAATCATATAAACTACATTAACGAGTGCGTACAGTAAAAATATTAATTCAATAATTCCGGCTTGACCAAAGCGATAAGAAATTCTATAATAAGTCACTGTCTATAAATGACCTTTATTTTATTTTTAAATTATAAATACAGTAATCTTAACTCATAACTATTAACTTATTATAGTTCTTTAATGTTGTGGTGGAAAAAATGCTAGGTCATTTATTTGTAATTTTATAAAAAGGTAACTTCAAATTAAATATTTTCCCTAAACGGTAACAATGACAGAAAAATATAACCGGGGGACGGGGCGGGTCGGAGCGGGAATCCTTTTGAGAACTTTTAAGTCATGGGGCGAGGTAGTGTTTGGGAACCTCGTACCACTCCCGGTGTATTCCGTTGAACAGCCAATGAGAAGACTTTGGACGGTAAAACTTGACATAAGTGATATTTAAACATTGTGCAATGTGAAGAAAAATAATATAATACGAATTAAAAAAGGTGTTCTTAATTAGCATAGTACGGGTTGGTAGATGAATTTAATACCATATTAATATAAACTGAACATTGCACTTACTTTTTATAAATACAGTACAAGTATTATACTGTATGAAATTTGCATTGTGTGACGTTCACTTGTGTATTTAAATAACATTTTTAAACTATTATTAAATTGTTCAAATAAGATGTTCTGCTCAGTTTGGTTTTGTATTAATTTAATGCATTTTCAATTACTTGAGTATCCACTGACCTAATTGGGTAGCTCGTGATCAACTTGTGGCAGGCACACTGATCAACTTGGGTAGTCATCGTGATGGACTTGGGTAGCACTCATGATCAACATGGCTAACATTAATGATCAACTCGTGTAGTAGACGTAATAAACTTGGTCATCCACCGTCATGGACTTGGCTAGAACTTGTGGCTAGTCAATAATGGGTGGCTAATCAAGTAGACCACAGGTGCTAACCAACGTAATCACTGGTAACTACACAAGTTCAGTTCACCAAGGGTGCTACTCAAAATAATTATGGGTGGCTACATAAATTGACCATGTTCTACCTAAGATTATTAGAGGTCCTACCTAAGTTGACCACAGGCTCTACTCAAGATAATCACGGGTGGCTACTCAAGTTGACCACGGGTCCTACGCAAAGTAATCACAGGCACTATCCGAGTTGACCATGGGTGATACCCAAGATAATCACACTTATTACTCTCAAGTTGACCACTGGTGCTACCCAAGATAATCACACTTATTACTCTCAAGTTGACCATGGGTGCTACCCAAGATAATCACACTTATTACTCTCAAGTTGACCACTGGTGCTACTCAAAGTAATTACTGATAAAGCCTAAGTTGACTAAAAGTAATCCCCAACGTAATCACAGGTACTGCTTAAGTTGACCACGGATACTACCTAAGGTAATCTGATGTGTCTACCCAAATTGACCATGGTTGATACCAAAGGTAATCAGATGCTATAGAAGTTGGCCATGGGAGCTACGAAAGATAATCACAGATATTGCCCAATTTGATCACTGGTGCTGCCCAAGGTAATCAGAGATACTACCATAGAAAACCATGAGTACTGCCCAAGATAATCACAGTTACTACCCAAGTTGACCATGGGAGCTACCCAAGTCAATAAAAGGTCCTAATCAAATTGATCACTGATATTACCCAAGTGTGGCAACTCAAGTTGATCACGAGTGCTTCCCGAGGTAATCACATATTCTCCAGACAAGACCAGGGACACTACCTAAGACAATCGAAGGTACTATCCAAGTTGACTACAAGTACTACCCAAGTTAATTAGGCGTGGCTACTCAAATTAATTTTTTGAGTATTTAAGTTGAACCATGGGTGCTACCAAAGACAATCCCACATATTGACCACGCGTCCTACCCAAGGTATTCACGAGTGGCTAGCCATGTCAACCACGTTTTATAATCGAGGTAATTACGGGTGACTACCCAAGTTGACCATGGGTGCTACTCAAGGTAATCACAGGTACTACCCAAGTTGACCAAGGGTTCTACGATAAATAATCACAGATACTACCATGTTAATCACGGGTGGTACCCAAGGTAATAATAATAATAATAATATCGTTTTGAATGTATGTAACGTAGGATAAGTAATAGTTCTTGAAAGATCTATAACTTACAAATAATAGTGACTATAAAATTGCGACTTACTCAGCCAACTCATGTATCTGTATACTATAATATTCTGGTAATTGGTTATTTAAATGTAATTATTTATTATCAATTTATTTGTCTAGAATTTTTTAATATGTATAAGGAATAACATTAATTTGTTTCTAAATATGTTTTAACATCAGCTTTAATGTACGCAATAAAATCATATCCTATAAACGACAAATACAGTAATTGGTAAATAAGTATTTAGCGCTCATGTACTCTAGTGAAAAAATGGATGAGTCCAAACTGTTTAGACAGGTGAGGACAAACTACTGTACTCATGTAAAAAACTGAGGCCAAAGTACTGTATGAATTGCTGAGGTCAAACTGGTAGACCACGTGAGCCTAAACTACCCCGAACATACATGTTCATGAGGCCAATCTACTGTCAGGTAGGTGAGCACAATCTGCTTTTAACGTCTAAAGTTATATGTTCGAAATTGATATATGCTAGCAGCAGTGTTTTATTTAGTTTTCAGTAAAGCGTATCCATTAATGCTTTAACCGTATGTTGAGAATTGTTGTTGCTTTAATTTTATTATTTTGTTTTAGTCTTCAATCGAACATAACAAGATACGAAATAGAAATTGTTTTGCAAATTGATGCTTTTATTAAATATTTAACCACATAAAAACCAATATCTAGAGCAAAATACAACAGTTATTAAAAACTATTTCGGAATCAAAATTAACCTGTTCATTCATTAATTTATCACGATCCTTACATTTTTCTTTAAAAATAAATAACTCTTCCCAAGCATTCATGTTACGACCCTTCTTACAAAATTTTAGAATATCTACATTTTCATCTATTTTATTCAAACTGTGGGTACAATTCAGAAGGTGTTTAGCTACATTAGATCTTTCAGGTTTATTATTTTTAAAAGCCGAGACATGGTTTTTATATCTTTTGCTAAAATTTACAGTCTGACCTATGTAAAACATATTACAATCATTACAGTTAATCCTATATATTCCTGAATTATTAAATTTATCTTCACTTTCAATATTCGGGTGTAAAATGTTAGACATAGTATTACAAGTCTTAAAAGCTACTGATAAATTGAATTTCTTAAATCTATTACCAACTCTTTGTGTAAACGGCCCATTGTAATGGATGGATACATACTTCTTTTGTTCTTTGTGCATAATATTTGTGTTAAACATTTACAAAAACCATGCTTTGTAACGTAATTTACTCAGTTTTTATTGAAGTGTATCTTTATGTTTATAAATCAAACTCTTCAATTTGTAGAATATAAGTATGGTAAGCCTGTGCCTAACTATGTTAAATTTTAACTGTTTTGAGAGTATCAATATTTTAACAAGAATTATGATTTTGGAAAACGTTTCAAGTAGAAACTCAATACTTTAATAGACCCATAATTTTATCAGTGAATAATTTGATTTCGCTGCAAAAATTCTACTTTTCTAAACAAATATTACTATTTTTTACAAAAACAAAATGACATAAAAACATTTTAAGAAATAAAATACAGCAGCATTACCGGTACTGAGTGGCAAGTTGACAATTGTTGAAAAGAATTGGCCTCGCTGCTCAACATACATTCAGACAGAGAATGTCGGGGGTACCCAACTGAGGAGGTAGCAGGTGGAAGGGAGGGTTAATTGGGATTTCCGGTTGAAAATACTACGAAAACTTACTATACAGAAAATGATTAAAGAACTATATTGTACTCTGTCTAGCGGAGTAAACTTCATCGCCTAGAAAAAACTGGACGTAGTTCCAGCTTATCTCGCCAGTGTCACATGACTTCTATATTTTCTTGCTCTCTAAGCTACTCTGATGTAAAAATGTATTTAAAAATAATAACAAGATTAAATAAAATAGTAAAAAATTACCTATTAATAAATTATATGTTTTTGAACATTTGTATTTGAAATATTATTAAATATCTTTGCTGTTTTTTATTTATTACATTAGTTATTTAAACTTTCAGAATATACCTAATCAAACTATTAACAATATTGTAACAATAAATAATGAAAACAAGATTGTGTCAACAATTAAAAAAATCTATTAAACTTGACTAAACCATATTGAACATGAAAAAAATTTAAGCTTTAATGAACCGATAAAATTTTTTAAAACTATGATTTAATTATTATTAGCATACAATTAATTGTTGTATAAAACTATGATTTAATTATTATTAGCATATAATTAATAAATTAAATTAACAACAGAAATACAGACAATTCTGAAAGAGTATAAAGTTACCTCATAAAATCGACAGTTTGGCAAACACTCCAATATAATGGTTATAAATATATATTCGTCTCCGACCGGAATGCCAGTCAAGCGCTGGTAATTTACTCGGAGTGGCAGTAACCGCCCGAAAGCCAGTCACGCATCCCAGAAGGCAATACTTCTGTGCTTGCTTTAAATACGGCAATATCTTGACTGTGCTGCAGTACTGTGGCAGTTTTTGCAATTACCTTCTCCTTCAGTAGGCCTATTGTCATTTATATTTATGTACATACTGGTTAGGAGAATTCTTTTATAATTCAACAAGATTAACCGTTTGATAATATTGGGTTTTATTACTGTATTTTTATAAGTATGGTATTAATACGAGATAATATTTATTTAATACGTGATTGTATAATGTATAAGATATTGTAATATCAAATAAAGCAGTGCACTTTGTCAAAATGTCATTAACTTTACATTGTGTTTTGGTATTATGAATAATTTTATCATGTATTTTCTTACAGCCCAATAACTGTTATTGATTGTACATTTATTATTTTAATAATAGATCCATGACTAAATACTCTCATCTATTAAATAGTTTAATTTAGCGAATTATTCATTTAAAAACCACAAGGCAAATTGTTATTTTGTTATTTACATACAAAATAAATAACGTGCGAATTGTTAGAAATCAAAGTGGAGGCATTAATGTGTTATCAGTGTACAAAGTACTGGGCGGGCGTACTTCGTTCTGGCCAGCCAACTACTGCACTTGTTAACTAAATGACCCTTCACCAATTACACATACTATTATTGTTTCTTAATATCGTCATTATGAAGACTGACGATTTTTAATTAACTTTCCTTATGATATATTTGTATCTTTACATTATTCAATGCATTTGATTTAATTATAAAAAAAATCTGAACGATTCTCAAAGATTGAATGAGCATGTGACGCAACTGGTGCTCTCAGTGATATCCCACGCCCACGCAATAAGTTGTACACTAGTTACTCATTATTACTTCCATTTACCTTCTTGCATTTCACGTATTGTTTATTTTTTATGTATATAACAAAATAAAAAGTCACCTGTCAACCCTCTAACGTCAAATTTAAATAACTCTAAAATCGTCAGTTTTGCAAAACTGTCTATTTCCAATTTGTCGGTTTCTGGAAGGCCTTCAACTTATGATTTCAAAACGATAGAATTGTCCTCGTCGATGGCAACCATTGAGTTGACACTGTGGCAGTATTAAGAAGACCACACATAGAACCTATCGCCTACAATAGCAACACCTAGTCCCCAAGTAGCTGGGTTACAGCACTTTACCACTAGTGCCGACATTGGTGTAAATAATGATGTATTAATCAAGCTGGACGTAGTGACTCACTGACTGACTGATACTAAATGTTGAGCCACTTCCCAGTGTCTTACATTTAGTAGGATTGGGATCACTCAACCACTCACAAACTGACTGACTCATGGTCATAAATGAACCCATTTCAGAGTGTCTTAGAATTATGAAATTTAAACTGAAGGTAGAAGTCTTTACCCTAGAAAATTCAAACATTCTCACGTTTCTAATAAATAAGGATTAGTTTAAGAGGTTGAAAATCGATTAACACGGGTGGCACGACCGTACGTAACATAGTTTCGTTCTAACGGTAGTTTAACACGGGTGGCACGACCGTACGTAACATAGTTTCGTTCTAACGGTAGTTTAACACGGGTGGCACGACCGTACGTAACATAGTTTCGTTCTAACGGTAGTTTAACACGGGTGGCACGACCGTACGTAACATAGTTTCGTTCTAACGGTAGTTTAACACGGGTGGCACGACCGTACGTAACATAGTTTCGTTCTAACGGTAGTTTAACACGGGTGGCACGACCGTACGTAACATAGTTTCGTTCTAACGGTAGTTTAACACGGGTGGCACGACCGTACGTAACATAGTTTCGTTCTAACGGTAGTTTAACACGGGTGGCACGACCGTACGTAACATAGTTTCGTTCTAACGGTAGTTTAACCGGTAAAACTAATTTTAAAGTTCATATGTAGCATATAATTTACCGGCAGAAAAGATAATTGTTTTCAATTAATAATTTGTATAATAGTTTATTTGAAAACCTCATTATAATTCACTAAAAAACCATGATATGAAATATTCGATCTAAAAGGAAATTTGTTATTTGTTATTCAAATAGGTTTGACCAGCGTAACAAAGTGTCATAATTATCCAAATTAATTAACGAATCAATGAGAAATCTTGTACGAATAGTAGGTTTTCAAAAATAGGGCCTAAAATTCAAAACTTTACATTTTGACGCACGGAGTAAATACATTTTATTCATTTTCATTCTTTAGACTGGACATATTTGTATTCTTAACGCTTAGTTTTATAGAACATATAATTTTACACAGCTTTCAAGCTTAAATTTTGTTTCTATCTATTACAGTTTTCTAATAAAAGCTGTTTAAGTAACATTTAAATTAAAAAACTTTATTTTGTTACGCAATTTCATTATTTTACAGTTATGAATTTGTAGTATGCCGCGATTTTTGTTCTTAGGTCATAAACATATTTACCATAATATTTTATCCACGGATTGTATCCACAGTACTTTTATCATCATGGGTTGCAACCGTTATCAAACTTGGTAGAAACGATGTCCAAATTCAATAAACATACGTGATGAACTCGGAGTAGCCGTCCATGATCTCACTGGGTAGCAACCATGATTAACGTGGGTAGCAACCGAGATGCACGTGGTTATTAACCGTGATCAACCTGGGTAACAACCGAGATGTACGTGGTTATTAACCGTGATCAACCTGGGTAGCAAACGAGATCAACTTGTGTAGCAGCCGTGACCTACGTAGGTAACAGCCGTAATATACTTGGGTAGCAACCATGTTTTACGTGAATAGAAAACGTGATCTCTGCGGGTAGCAACCGTGATCAACATGGGTAGCAGTCGTGATCTACGTGGGTAGCAGCCTTAATGTACTTTGATAGCAACCGTAATGACTCTGATTGGAATCTGAACCTTTAGCACATGAAGCTGGGATTGAATCATCTACGCTATCGACCATTTATAAATGTAACGCTTTACAGAGTTTAAAAATATAGTTTACTAAGGGGTAACAGGAAGTATGATGAATGTTATAAATTCCCTTTAGCCTAATCATAGCTGTCATGTGGTAATGTTAAAAAGTGTTGTATTAATAAGATTTATAAAGTATTGTTATAAAATAATCTGCTTCAAAGATGAGATATACTACATCTCAGCACAATAATTCTAGTAATATTACAAGTTAATTGATGTGATTAATACATAAATCTCTCAATAATGGTATAATGAGAAATGTTCTCAAATGTGACCATTTTAAAAACAATTTTGTTTATACAATTATAATATGGGGAAATTTAACACGGTAGTATTGGGCTTTCTTTTCTTCCTCAGTAGAAAGGCAAATAATAACCAACCGATGATTACCAGTAATTTTAGATTAAACAATTATGTTTATACATTTATTCTTAATTTTTTTTATGAAGGCATCGTACATTAAGGATTAATAAGTATTTTAAAGCCTATGTTTATTTACAGTTTCAGCAATTAATATACATACCTCAAATTACCAGGTAAAAGTGGTAAAAGCAGATCTTAAATATCTTCACAGCTCGCAAATATATTTATCCATTGTAATTCATAGCATTTTAATTAACAGCTATTCTCTTTTATTTTCAAATTATAACTTACTTTTGACAGTATGGAGTGTTTGCCTTCATATTGACATGTGTAAAGAAAGAAAAGTTTTTTTTTTACCCAATAAAGCAGATTAAGAATCTTTGACTGATACTCAGATTGTTTGACTCCATATTCTGATGGACAGTTAGATATTTATAGTTTAGTAATTCTAAAACGGGTTTTCTATTATTTACTTTTGCTTGCATACCTATAGTAGTGTTAAATTGTAAATATGTTTTGCATATTTTCTAAAGCTGTTCATAAAAGTATCTATAATCTAAAGGGTAAATTAATTAATTTTTAAGTATTTGGCATTTATATGTTCTACGTTTGTACCGGTATAGTCAATTTACATCTAATTAATATCCAAGCAATTAATTTGGTAAAAACTTTAAATTTGCAGGAGATGGTTAAGCCAATAAAAAGAGACATATAAAATGTAATTCGAATTATTATAAAGAAAATTATTTATATTATAAGTTTTATGCTATTTCATAGACCACTTGGATCTTGGGAAGGCCCAAATACCATAAATAATTGTCTAAACTACATTGACAACCAGCATAAGTTGGAAACATTCAAGGAATAAAAATGTTCAATCATAGTCTTCAAAAAAGTGAAGTGAGAGAACATAGTTGAACAAACAAAGCTGATGTCCTTTCTTGTGAGTCAAAAAACTGACTGAAATTACAGACAGCGTACGCATATACGTGAGTAGCTAGCCCTTCAACTTTTACACGAAACAATTATTTAAAGAATATAAATGGAGTGTATAGAATCGGCAACGGCAATATACCATAATTACAATAACAAAATCAATATATAACTCATAGTTTTTAAATATTCATGGGGATGCAACTGACTGACTTAGCAGTACAGATTTTCAGTGACGGGTTTCCCGGGTGAAGGCAGGTACTGAAAATACATACATATAATTTTTTTTAATTTATCATTTTAGAGATTTAAATTTAGTGAGGCTTGTCCGTTATCAGTGTATGTAACCGTTTCACTGTTTATGTCTGTAGAAGAAGTGGAGTTATCGACCATTTCCGGGCTGGATAGTAAACATCCCTTAATTACTGGGCAGGCTTGACTAGGAAACACGAACTGCCGCCAACATTGTTATCAGAGCTTCGTGTACAGTTCTACCTCTATAGCTGCCTCACAATAGGCACTTTTAAATTATTATATAAATGGTAGAAGAATTTATTTACTTACATATTCATAAATAGCTTGGTTTAACAGCATTAGAGGAAATTTTTATTTCCTGTGTAATTATAATCAAACATATCTACTTTCAGTATTTACAAAACCCCTCCTTCAGTTTATTTGGAAAACGTATGCCATTCATCTCTTTATTGGTGTTTATCAATAGCCTCTGTACCCAAAGTAAAATTACTTTATATATTGAATATATATTGGAATAATTATATTTTCTGATTATAACTTATTTTGGATATATAAAGAGGTATTTCTGCCTTTAGTCAGTCCTAAAGGAAAAATCAATAACTGGTGTTGCAAATAACTGGTGTTCAGGGTTATCTATTCATATTATACTATTGATAAATATAATACCAAATATAGTACTTATTTCGAAAAAATCTTTTTAATTTGTTATCACTACTAATTTTAGTGAGGTTGTTATTTTCAATGCCAACATAAACTAAAATTTTCCGAGAAAAGTTCAGATTCTAATGGCTAAAAATGAATATAAAATATGGCTAATGTGCAAATACTTTGTTTTTATTAAAGTTTATTATTTTCAAGCTAAATATAGACTGAATAATTCAAGTAAGTTTAAAAATTAATTGTTAAAATAAGAGTTTTTGTTTAGTAATTTAGTTACATATCCAATTTTATTTTTTAATATTAATGGAATATGTGGAAAATGGAGTATTTATGGAATGAAGTGGCAGATATATGAATAACAGATTATACAAATAATGGAAATTCTGGTATCTTAGGGGAAAAGTATACTTTTCCCACAAGGGTTCAATTTATTGAACTATCTTTATTGGCTCCATTAAAAAAATGACTGTATCGTTATTCATTTACTAGTACGAAATACAATGCTTTAGAACATCCTTATGCTAGTCCAAACGAAGTTTTCTAAATGGGTCAAGATTTCTGCATTTATTATTAAATGGAGGAATATAATCACTATATGTTAAAAGAAATCTACTTCAAATTATAAAACCTCTTTGACTAGAACTATCGTCTAGGAAGTGTCATTACTTGTCACTATTGTGTTAGATGTATTTGCATATTGAATGAAGGATTTAGTTTATGTTGTGAAAATGGAAAATTCCATTTCGTTAATATACTCGGTATTTATAGCCTACATTATTCCCTAATATTACTTCCCACCTTTATATTTATCTAGATAGATATTCTCATTGTTTTCCAATTTAATCCCAATTAAATGATTTCCTTAAGGTGATCATGATAATTCTTGAATTATAATAACTATTAATGATCATTCAAGAACATGATGTACTTATTATTCAGAGAAGTGATCAATTTCTGGTTTTAAAAATCATGTATTATATCAGGGGATAGCAAAACTAAAAACACTCCAAAATTAATTATATTTATTTAAGGTAAGATTTACAAATACTTAATTTTTTGTCAAAAAGAATGTAGAGGCTCCAAACAATGTTCAAGATGTATTAAAATTTCAACTTCATATGTTAACTTCATAGACATAAATCCTTAGAAATTTTCCGGGAGACATGCAACATTTCAAAAAACAATTTAAAAAAGGTAAAAGACTTGTACTCACCAAAAATGTGTAAATAACAATATATACTATGTAGTTTTCCTCTTAAACAAGGATATGAAATATATTTCTTCCTTCGTGAAATAAAAACTAACGTATTTAAGAAAATAGGATATGTAATTTTATGTTAGGTTAAGTTTGGCTCGGTTAAGTCGGTTAGATTATTGGTAAAAGTTCTGTTATGTTAGGTTGGCAAGTTAGGTTAGCAATATGTTTTCATGGTCAACTTATCCTAACCTAAACAACCTTTTGTTATTTAAATAAATATCTAATTTATTATTCTTCATATGAAGATATTTATGTCATCTTAGAACGTAGGCTTAAGCGGCCGGTGTCGTAACCAGAATCTATATTTTCCGTTGACAACCCTGACAAGGTGCCATCTACATTCTGTGCACAATGTGCATCTTGTAAATAATGTAGATAGCACCTTGTCAGGGTTGTCACAAGAAATTATAGATTCTATATCGATTTTATGTTCGTGTTCAGGAGAAAAACTACGAAAGATTATTATAATATACATAGTTTTGGAGTAATATTACACATTCTACAAGTTCTAAAAAAAGTTGTAAATGATAATTACCTGCAGACTAAAAAAAAAGAAGAAAAAAAATACAAACACTCTTTAAGATAAAAACCCCATAAACACAATGACACACTAATAAACCATAATGTTCTATGGGGCTTAGAGTTTAGATTTAGACACACATTAATAGTAGTATAAAAATATAATATCCATTATATAGTAACAAGATAAAACAATTCATTGATATACGGTATGATATAATAAAATGGAGTCTAAAATTCTAAGAGTATATAAACAGAATGAAACCAATTATATCGACCAAAAAATTAAAGAGCAATATGAAATTCATGTTAAATCAAAACAGAAATAATTGAATGGGTTGCTGCAAGAAAATAACTGCTAATGAATCAGGTATTGCACAAACTAACATTGCATATTGTATCACATTTGATTGAAGGTTTGTCAGAGAGTAACAAAAAAGAGAACCGGAACCACATGATGACGCAAGTAAGGTTAATGGCTATAAACAAGGGTAAAAGGAACGTTCAGATAAAAAAGCAGCGTTGACTGTGCTTGGTGTAGTCCAATGGGAGTCGTACGTTCATAATGTTTATTAGGGAATCTTAATGAATACAAACTATGAGCCTGGCCATAAACAACAGGTGAGTACAGTAAATGACTTTACTACTTTGATGAAAACTGATCATAAAACCACAATTTGTACTAAAACATTTGAAAGGGCTGTACAATTGTAATATAATTGTGAAAAGATTGGAAGTATAATTAAAAGTGATAACACAACAAATCGTACTTTTGAAATAAAAATCTTAAGACGGAATATTAAAAAAAAGTTCAAGAGATTGATATTGAAGATAATTCTCTACGGGAAAAAAAATCTTATGAGACTAATTGTGTTACAAGGAAGTTCCAATTATCTGCTGGCCATTTGTAAGTAGGATTTGCGCTCTTGTCTTTCAGGAAGACATCTACTCGTATTAATTTTAGCATACCTAGAGCTTCCTTTTGTAAAGGAAAGTTACTACTTTAAGTATAATAATCAACATATAATAAAGGATTTAATTATTGATTTGTATAATACCAACAATTGTTTTGGAAACGACGTGTAAATGGGAATGCAGGCATAATTTGATATACTTTACTAGTTGTTTCTGATAATCGTTTTTATCAACCTAAATAAAATATTTTCAAGGTAGATTCCAGAAATTAGTGTCATAACGTTTACTAACATTTATAGAATTGCGAGATTGTTGGTTTTATTTCTGATAATACAGTAGAAAAGAACGTTATTAATTTTTCTGCCTACTACCATACCTAGATTATCTATCAAAATCAAAATCTTTATTGCACCAAATTAACAATAACAATTTTCATTAGCAAAGTCATACTCATATCAACTAAAACTAAACAGCATAGTTCGTAAAATTTACTATGTGACATCACTTAACCTATATGATATGACAAACCTATATGTGTATCACCTTCCTGACAAAAACTCACGAACGCTGTAAAAAGCAGGATTTACCAAATGGCCTTTTAGACGTTTTCCAAATTTTGATGTGTCTACCTCCAGCCTAAGAGAGAGAGTGGAAGTCTATTGAAAAAACAAATCCCATTATATACTGTATGGTTTTTGAAAAAAAGATGTTTTGTGTTTGGTTATTGGTAGTGTATTTTTATTCAGAAGTTTTGTGTGAAAAGTTAAATTTTGAAAAGTTTTGTCTGACAAATGTCAACGTTTCTAAGATGTAAATGGATGGGTAAGTCAATATTCCTGTACTTCGAAAGATTTATTTGCATGATTGGCGTCTGTTTATATTATAAATAGTCCTCACAGCCCACTTTTGAAGTGTAAAGGGGAATAACGTTTGTTACTCTCTGAGTTTTTTGTCCCTATTGGGATACGAGTCCCTATTGGGGGTAGACTCGTGACCCCAAATAGGGACAGCATATGCTAAGTGGGGATATATCAGCTCATAACATGTTTCCAATAGGACTTAACTGTTTACATCATTCTGAAGGCTATGCAACACAAATATTCCAGAACTAACCTTCTTGGATACATATTCAATATGGTTGTGAAAATTAAGTCTCTCGTCCAATACCAATCCCAAAAACTTGACACTACTGCTAGGGTAAACTATGGTTTCGTCTATAAGAAGGTTGAAATCACGCCTAGATCTCTGTTAGGCAAAGGTTCAGCTGTTGTGTCTTTTCGGAATTGACACAAAGCAAGTTTTCGTCAAACCACTGCAGCAATTGATTGGCCTCAAAAAAGATTTTTGTTCTAGATCACTAAAATTAGAACTGGATATTGAGAGAGAGAGAGAGAGAGGTATTGTTTGCGAAGAGTGACAATTTGGTAGCTGAAGAGGATACAGGAAGAATATTTATAAATAAAAGAAATAGGAATCAGGACGGAGCCTTGTGGTACACCCCTCACGATGGAGGTCTCAGTAGAGGAGTAAAGACGCACTTGCCCAGCCTCATCCACCGCACATTTCGCCACAAACTGCCTCCTCTCTTGTAGGTATGAAGTCATCGAGTCCAAAGCCACTTCCCGAACACCCACGTCATTTATTGTTTGTAGCAACAAGCTGTGCTTAACCATATCAAACGCTTTGCTCAAATAAAAAAAATATCCCAGCTGTGTAGTTCTTAGAGTCTAATTGTACTACTACATCATTAATGAAATTGAACATAGCCGGAGTTTTGGACCTCCTTTTCATAAAACTATGCTGGTTTTTGATGTAATTTTTTTTAGTTCCAGAAAGTTCCATAATATTATCACTATTGCATTTTCAAAGATCTTTGATAAAACAGACATAAGTGATATTGGTCTATAACTATTACATCTCATTGTGTTGCCTTTTTTTTATAACAGCTCTGACCACTGATGTCTTCAAACTCTTTGGAAATGTTCCATGTCTAAATGAAAGTTAATTAGGTGGCACAAGGGCTTTAGTAGGTGCAGTGATACTTTTTTAATAATAAGGGCAGGAATTTCATCAGATACCTCTTATTTTTCAAACTTTTTATAATGCTGTCTATTTCTGTCTCAGTTGTTGGACGTAGAAAAAAGGAGTTTATACATGTTCCCCCTGAGGTTATATTGGTAAATGATCTGTTTTTATGCAATTTGTTATTGTTGCCAACACTTGAGAAGAGAGCATTAAAGGCCTCGCAAACATCTTTAGGATGAGTAATTTATTCGCTATCAGTTTCTAGACTAATTTCTTGTAAGCATGCTTTGTTAGACTTTCTTTTCCTATCTATTATTTCCCAGACAGTTTTAGATATATTCTCAGATTTCTCAATTTTACGCAAAGTTTCATCTGACTTTGATTTCTGGATCATGCGTCGATATTGATTTTTATCTTATTGAAATATCGACGTAAATGATGAGTCTATTCAAGATTTTTTTGATTTCTTATATAGATAAAAAAGGGGTTCTTTAATTGCTTTAACATCATCTGTAAGTTTTATTTTTCTTATGGTTGGACTTTTTAAGATTCTCTGGGAATGCCGCACTAAAATAGTATTTAACATTTGATATAAACATGCCATATTTAGTGTCCAAATCTGAAGCAGCATACATGTTATCCTAGGTCTCCTTTGAGATCAGATAGTTAAATAATTGTGTATTTGAATGAGAGTAAGACCTAACGTACTTTAATGTATCTGTGGGTATCGGCTGCACATTATCAATATTGAGTGTAACAGTTTATGCATAGTGATCTGGCAAGCCTGATACAACAACTATACCTTCAACGTCTTTAATATTTGTGAATACATGGTCTATAAGGCTTTGAGATCACAGGGCCGCCTCTCTGGTATAGTTATCTATGATATTAAAAAGACCAAATGAAGCGATAAGTTGCTGAGCAACACAATTTTCGAAGGAAAGGTCTATGTTCTGGTCATCCATAATAATGATCATCTCGTGACGACTTACATACTTATTCAAGCACTCAGTGACGAGATCAAAAAAGGTGTCATGTTGAGGTGAAGGTGGTCTGTATATTGCCATTAAAAAAATCTTTTATTCTCCAATTTTTAAAGAGACTGCTAGTAGTTCACATACCTTCTCCATAACAAACACTGTACAATCGAGTGCTTCACACTTAAGGTTATTTAGTACATTTATATAAATGAATCCGTTTGATATAAAAGAGGCAAATCCAAAATCATTATAACGTTTTTAATTGAACGGATATATATATATATATATTTTTTTAAATGTAATTTAACGCAAAATTATTCTAACTAGCCTAGCAAATATTTACGATTAATAAATTAAAATGTATACATTCACTTTTAACTATAGCAACAAAAACCCATTTTATGCTCCCTTTCATGGTAATTTTATAGAGCAGGGGACTTGTCGATGTTTAAGCTGAAAACGTTTTTCATAGTAGGTACAGAACTAAGAAACAAGAATATGATTGCTTCTTTTTATTGCCGGAAAAGCTGGAAAATTATGAAAATGAGGAAAAACGGAAAACACATTTTTCATTAAATATAACGATATGCTTACTCAAATTATGTGGAATGTTGTCCTGATTACGAATATGACAAGGCTTTTTTCAATCAAACCATAGTTAAGCACGTTAGCGCCGAAAATGTGCAGATTTCAGTAAGGTTTCGATTTGTTAGGATAGGGCTAGGTTGCGTATTGATAAGTTAGGTTATGTTAGATTTGTATAGGCAATGGTAGGCTTGGTTAGGTTATGTTAGGTTAGGTAAACCAATGAACTTTAAAGTGTTCTAACCAGTTTTGTTACAAATCGATTAGTAATAATTAATCCTAACATAACCTAACCAAATCTATCATAACCTAACCCAACCTAGCCCTATCTTACCAAAACGTAACCTTACTTAAACGGCACACTTCCAGCACTAACGTACTTAATAATTGTGTTATTGTAAAATAAAACGTGTGATAACTGTAGTCAGGGGAAAATTCCACACAATTCCAGTTCCCACATCAATAAATTTACGAAACAAGTGTGTGTTCTTAGTATCGTTATTGTTCCGGCTTTTTCACTTAAAAAAGTATTATATTATTGTTTCTTAGTTATTTATCTACTTTGAAAAATGTTTTCAGCTAAAAAATCTACAAGGCCTCTATATAAATTGTTCCCGTTGATTCTCAAATCGTCTAAACATTTTGGTTGTGTTTTATTGAACAAATTATGGTAAGTAATAACAATATTAACTATATGCTTTTTAATTTAGTATTTTATTGTGCTACCATCCTATAACTCATTGAAGACACTATAGGATATTCTTGACAGTTAATCTGAGAATGTAAATGTACACAATGTAAAATTAAATAACACAACATAAAACTGTTATATTTCATTCTGGGCCAAAACATCATCTCTGACTCAAAGACAATTTGTTTCAACTAAGATAAGAAAATTAACAAATTACCTCATTATTCACCAAGGAATTTAACATCTTTTTTATAGTTATAATGTCCTAGCTTCCTTCGTGTCTTTTGTGGTGGACTTTATTTTAGAAATTTACTTGAGTTTTTAGCATTGTAGTAACTATTGTGACAATTTATTCTGTTAAGGGGACAACAAAACCAAATATAACTTCCTAAGGCTATTACAAGTAATGAAATGACTTCCTTACAGACACGTCAGGGACACATTACGTTTTGGTAATATCTAACAGAAGCTTTAAATTGGGAAATATATTATATAGTCCTTGTTTATGCAGTCCTGAAATCCCTTAATATTCCATTGGCTTTAACAATAATATAGTTTTGATACAAAATAAAATATTTGTTGGTAATTCTTTGTTAATAAATCTTATATAAGTTATTTAAAAACTAATATATTAAAATACATCCCAATGCTGTCCACTTATAATGAACTGGAGTTAAAGTTGACTCTAGCTCAAAAAATATACTTGGTGTTAGATTTGTTTAAACCACATTTTTGTATGTAACGCTAAGTCATCAAACATCATATACAAACTTTTGTCTGAGTTGAAATTAATAATTTTTATTCAAACATTTTAAACAATGATAACAGCTTCTGTCTCGTAAATATGGCAAGCATTTTAAGGGCATTGAAATATTGTTACTATACTCATGCTTAAAAAAAAGTTATAAATTTATGTGACTTAATGTGATAAAAATTTTTTCGAAGACTGAACACCTCATTATTTATGGGCTATAAATTCTATTTGTACAAGTGAGGAGCACATTTCCTTGAAACTGTTTACAAAACCCTTCCAATGATAATGTGATATAAAAATAAAAAAACACCCTTTTAAACAAATCCTTGCACTGAAATCAATCAATGATAAATATACAGTTTGATTATTTAAGTATTTCCTCAGATTTTTGGAATAGTTTAAATTAAAGCTCATTTCTCTACAAAAACATATAGTTAATATCATATCCGTCCTGCTATCTTAAATTAAAAAATCTTTATTATAATAATTGTTGTATGACTGGTATTTGTGTTCTCTTCCTACACACCACCATAATTCTCTTTTTACATGCACTCCTTAAATATGGCTGATAAGAAATAAATATTTACTTCATACCCAGTACAATACAAATATTGTCTTTTCGAGCAAGAGAATAAAGGACTATGAAAAGGGGAAGGAAGTATAATGTTTATCATTGCTTGGCTGGTATGACAGCCTTTACAGACAATAGAACAAGGGACTCTTAGAAGTGAAAGGAACTAATGTATTCATCATTGCTTGGCTGGTATGACAGCCTTGACCTTTACAGACAATAGAACAAGGGACTCTTAGAAGTGAAAGGAACTAATGTATTCATCATTGCTTGGCTGGTATGACAGCCTTTACAGACAATAGAACAAGGGACTCTTAGAAGTGAAAGGAACTAATTTATTAATCATTGCTTGGCTGGTATGACAGCCTTTACAGACAATAGAACAAGTGACTCTTAGAAGTGAAAGGAACTAATGTATTCATCATTGCTTGGCTGGTAGGACAGCCTTGACCTTTACAGACTATAGAACATGGGACTCTTAGAAGTGAAAGGAACTAATGTATTCATCATTGCTTGGCTGGTATGACAGCCTTGACCTTTACAGACAATAGAACAAGGGACTCTTAAGAATGAAAGGAACTAATGTATTCATCATTGCTTGGCTGGTATGACAGCCTTGACCTTTACAGACAATAGAACAAGGGACACTTAGAAGTGAAAGGAACTAATGTATTCATCATTGCTTGGCTGGTATGACAGCCTTTACAGACAATAGAACAAGGGACTCTTAGAAGTGAAAGGAACTAATGTATTCATCATTGCTTGGCTGGTATGACAGCCTTGACCTTTACAGACAATAGAACAAGGGGCACTTAGGAGTGAAAGGAACTAATGTATTCATCATTGCTTGGCTGGTATGACAGCCTTGACCCTCGCCTTTACAGACAATAGAACAAGGGACACTTAGAAGTGAAAAGAACTAATGTATTCATCATTGCTTGGCTGGTATGACAGCCTTGACCTTTACAGACAATAGAACAAGGGACACTTAGAAGTGAAAAGAACTAATGTATTCATCATTGCTTGGCTGGTATGACAGCCTTGACTCCCGCCTTTACAGACAATAGAACAAGGGACACTTAGAAGCGAAAGGAACTAATGTATTCATCATTGCTTGGCTGGTATGACAGCCTTGACCCTCGCCTTTACAGACAATAGAACAAGGGACACTTAGAAGTGAAAAGAACTAATGTATTCATCATTGCTTGGCTGGTATGACAGCCTTGACTCCCACCTGTACAGAAAATAGAACAAGGGAGATTTAGAAGTGAAGGAACAAATGTATTCATGATTGCTTGGCAGGTATAACAGCCTCGACTCCCACCTTTACAGACAATAGAACAAGGGACTCTTAGAAGTGAAATGAACTAATGTATTCATCATTGCTTGGCTGGTATGACAGCCATGACTCCCACCTTTACAGGCAATAGAACAAAGGACTCTTAAGAGTGAAAGGAACTAATTTATTCATCATTGCTTGACTGGTATGACACCTTGACTCCCACCTTTACAGACAATAGAACAAGGGACTCTTAGAAGTGAAAAGAACTAATTTATTCATCATTGCTTGACTGGTATGACACCCTTGACTCCCACCTTTACAGGCAATAGAAGAAGGGACTCTTAGAAGTGAAAGGAACTAATTTATTCATCATTACTTGACTGGTATGACACCCTTGACCCTCTCCTTTACAGACAATAGAACAAGGGACACTTAGAAGTGAAAGGAACTAATGTATTCATCATTGCTTGGCTGGTATGAAAGCCTTGACTCCCACCTTTACAGGCAATAGACCAAGGGACACTTAGCAGTGAAAGGAACTAATTTATTCATCATTACTTGACTGGTATGACACCCTTGACCCTCTCCTTTACAGACAATAGAACAAGGGACACTTAGAAGTGAAAGGAACTAATGTATTCATCATTGCTTGGCTGGTATGACAGCCTTGACTCCCACCTTTACAGGAAATAGAACAAGTGACACTTAGAAGTGAAAGGAACTAATGTATTCATCATTGCTTGGCTGGTATGACAGCCTTGACTCCCACCTTTACAGGAAATAGAACAAGGGACTCTAAGATGTGAAAAGAACTATTGTTATTTGTACCATTGTACGTGTATGGGTGGGTTGGTGGGTCAATGCCATCGTACGTGTATGAGCGAGTGGGTGGGTCAATACCATTGTACGTGTATGAGTGATTGGGTGGGTCATCACTCATGTACGTGTATGGGTGGGCTGGTGGGTCAATACCATTGTCGTGTATGAGTGGGTTTCATGTGCGTCTGCGAGGACCCATCTGCAACACCGCAGTATATGCGCAATGGCACACCTATTAGTCCTCCCACCATGTAATGAACTGTGAAGCTGAGAAAAAGTTCAATTTGCTTTCGTATGTATCTTCTAATAATAATAATAATTAACTAATTTAGTTAATATAGTAATAATAAGCAACTAATGTATTCATCATTGCTTGGCTGGTATGACAGCCTTACCTCCCACCTTTACAGGAAATAGAACAAGGGTCTCTTAGATGTGAAAAGAACTAATGTATTCATCATTGCTTGGCTGGTATGTAAGCCTTGATTTCCACCTTTACAGACAATAGAACAAGGGACACTTAGCAGTGAAAAGAACTAATGTATTCATCATTGCTTGGCTGGTATGACAACCTTGACTCCCACCTTTACAGACAATAGAACAAGGGACACTTAGAAGTGAAAAGAACTAATGTATTCATCATTGCTTGGCTGGTATGACAGCCTTGACTCCCGCCTTTACAGACAATAGAACAAGGGACACTTAGAAGTGAAAAGAACTAATGTATTCATCATTGCTTGGCTGGTATGACAGCCTTGACTCCCGCCTTTACAGACAATAGAACAAGGGATATTTAGAAGTGAAAGGAACAAATGCATTCATCATTGCTTGGCTGGTATAACAGCCTTGACTCCCACCTGTACAGACAATAAAACAAGGGAGATTTAGAAGTGAAAGAAACAAATGTATTCATGATTGCTTGGCTGGTATAACAGCCTTGACTCCCACCTTTACAGACAATAGAACAAGGGACACTTAGAAGTGAAAAGAACTAATGTATTCATCATTGCTTGGCTGGTATGACAGCCATGACTCCCACCTTTACAGGCAATAGAACAATGGACTCTTAAGAGTGAAAGGAACTAATTTATTCATCATTGCTTGATTGGTATGACACCTTTGACACCCGCCTTTACAGGCAATAGAACAAGGGACACTTAGAAGTGAAAAGAACTAATGTATTCATCATTGATTGGCTGGTATGACAGCCTTGACTCCCACCTTTACAGGCAATAGAACAAGGGACTCTTAAGAGTAAAAGGAACTAATTTATTCAGCATTGCTTGATTGGTATGACACCCTTGACTCCCGCCTTTACAGACAATAGAACAAGGGAGATTTAGAAGTGAAAGGAACAAATGTATTCATGATTGCTTGGCTGGTATAACAGCCTTGACTCCCACCTTTACAGACAATAGAACAAGGGACACTTAGAAGTGAAAAGAACTAATATATTCATCATTACTTGACTGGTATGACACCCTTGACCCTCTCTTTTACAGGAAATAGAACAAGGGACTCTTAGATGTGAAAAGAACTAATGTATTCATCATTGCTTGGCTGGTATGACAGCCTTGACTCCCACCTTTACAGGAAATAGAACAAGGGACTCTTAGATGTGAAAAGAACTAATGTATTCATCATTGCTTGGCTGGTATGAAAGCCTTGACTCCCACCTTTACAGGCAATAGAACAAGGGACTCTTAGAAGTGAAAGGAACTAATGTATTCATCATAACTTGACTGGTATGACACCCTTGACCCTCTCCTTTACAGGAAATAGAACAAGGGACTCTTAGATGTGAAAAGAACTAATGTATTCATCATTGCTTGGCTGGTATGACAGCCTTGACGCCCGCCTTTACAGGCAAGAGAATAAGGTACATTAATACATCTTTAAGGTCTTAATTATTTAACTATACTATTTTTTATCATTTTAAACTATCCATACTTGAAATATTATAAATAATGTTAAGACAAAATTGATTAACATCTAAAGTTGTATCAGTTCTTAAACAGCTTCATGATAACCATTTAATTTTTGTTAAAAAATTACCAATGTTTATTGTACTTACGAAAAGTTAAGTACCAGGCATATAGGGGTAATCATACTGCAATCATTATTTGTTAAACAAGTTGCTTTTATAGCACAATATTTCACAAATACTCAAGTTTTCAATAAATCTTTTAAAAAATTACATTTTTTAAGTTTTGTTTGATTGTACTTCAAGGAATGTAAACTATTTATCTGGTAATGTGCATTTCTATTTTTAAAAATAAATCACCTTTGTTTACTTATAACTTTTTAACTCTCTTTACTTATATTACTTGTAACTAGTGTATTTCATACATAAGAAACATAAAGTATTTAAATGATAAAATAATAGTCAAATGATTTTCCATTCATGTTTGTTTTTCCTGGACAACGTACATTTTTGGAAGCTCTATCTCTGGCACACTGTATTTTATCTGAAAGTGTCAACAGTGTTTGAAAGGGGGCTACATTTTGTTACCCTTGTGACAAAAAAAGTCAGTCCATCTTCATTCAATACACACTTTTCAAAGGTTCAACATTTAACAGTAAGGTATCTAAAAGTGTCTCTTGTATTCAACGTGTGTTAAAACTGTTAAATGGCGGGTACGTTTGTAAATATCAACATAAAACGTTAAATGCTATACAGAGTGTCCAGTAATTATGCGATTAAATTTAATCAGATTTTTTACAAGTCAAAAAATGCAAGAAAAATGTAGTGAAGCATAGTCTCATTTAATTTTCGCTATGTATGTCTGTATCAGTTTTTTACTAAAAATTATGTTTCTTTTAAGCCGATAAAGGTACTTACTTCAATTTTACTCACGTGTTAGTTAGACAAAGAACGATGTTTACATAAAGTTATAAATAATTATCACTTCTAGTTTCGAACTACTAAGTTTTATATACAAATACACAAGAGTAACAAAACATGGAAATATATTGTTTAAACATTTTAAGACAAAATTTGTTGTATTGCGATAGATAATAATGGAGAGAAATTAACGTTTTTCTAAAAGGTTTGCCATCACAGATGAAATGTAAACAATAAGTAAAGTTTATATGAAGGCTAGTCGACAGCCCTTTCTTCCCTACGGAATGGTTCTCTTCTTTTGCCTACCCTTTCCTCTGTGGATCTCTCTAAACTATATTATCAATACAAAAACTCAGACTGCTGCCATCCTCCAGTCTAACCAAGTATTAATCTAGAAAACCCAATAAGTCTACTTTCGGGTGATGCGTAGTGAGAAGAAATGATCAACCATTTCACATTGAACAGTAAATTAATCAAGCTTTTTTGTTATGTTTATGGTTTTTGTATCAGCAATTTGAAATAAATTAAATTAAATCCAATGATATTCTTATGAAAAAAAGGAACTTTAAAGGGAACTCTGCCCCTTAGGAATGGAATTTCGAGAAATCCTTTTTTAGTGATATGACTAAGAAATCTCTTATCTGTGATACAAAATCTAAAACTAACTGCCATTAAAATTTCATCTAAATCTGTTGTGTTATCAAACATACAAAAGCATGTCAATTTATTTACAAAATATATGTTATTAATTTACTAAAATCATCCCAATGCTTTACTAAATTCATGGAACAATATTTTAGAGGTGGTTTATACTCCTTTTGATTATTTTATCAAGAAGAAAATACTTTAGTTTAATTTGGCATACTACAAAGAATTATACCAAATGTCAGCTCTGTAGGATTACGGGAAGTTAGTGAGTGAGGATTTTCTCTTTTATATAGAGAGATAACTAAAGTTGGCTGGTTATTCCATAAGTAATAGATCGTAAAAAATAATCAGTTCATTACGATTTTGACATGATCCACAGTCAATAATAGTTTTAATATTGTTTTAAATGTAAAATCAAGAGTGTGTTTAGGAACACTTTATTTTTCCGTTAATATTTATCATAGGACATCAAAATTAATCTTAAAATGTTTATGAAAATGTTTCCTTTTATTGTTACTCATGTAAATGTACTATGAAATTTAAGGATTTTTAATTAATAACATTATAAAATTAGTTCGGCTGCCATTTTGAAACCGGAAGGGATTATTATTTAAAACTTTATTTTAATACTGTTCTTTGTTTTACTAACAAGTGTGTAAAGTTTAAAGTTAATACCTTTATTGACATCAGAGATACAGGCTTTTAGTAAAAACTCAAACATAGAGACATACAGAAAACTAAGCGAGGTAGGACTATGCTTCATAAGACATTTCTTGTTTATTTTGACTTTAACAATCACCCGGTGAATCTAGTAATTACTAGATAATCTGTACAATTGATATATATTACACTGTGTTCAAACATTCAACAGTGTTTGAATGTTTATAAAATGCTTATTTTTTCCTGTATGATGACTTAAATTCAAATTTTAACAATGTCTATAGTTTACCATTGTTCGTGAATAAACACTGGATGGGTTTCTAAAGTTTTGTTTTCAAATTAGGGAGCATTCTACTGATATTGTTTTAACTTACTTTCTACCATATAACATACGATATTCATGTGTTTGATAGCTTTTCTTGTTTCTGTTACAATAGGCTTACTTTTGGGTGTCACGACATCAAAAGCTACGCCATTGCCCTTTTGTTACGCATTGTTCCAAGTTTCACCATCCAGAAGTAATGTGTCTGACAGTTTCCGCCTCAGATACGTGTCAACACTGTTACATCTTCCACTCTTAGCCACATAATTATACTTTAATAAACATTGATACGAAATTAAACTTTTAATAGCAATATGTCAAAAACACATTATATATTCATCTTAAAAATAATCTATAAAAATGTTGTAATAAAACTGTCACATTAAAAGCAAAACAAACTTGCTATATATTGGAATACGTTAGGATTATATTAGTGAAAATTTAAATCTATACATTATACATTTAAAATTACATCTATACATGTATAGATGTATTATTCAATGGCTTAACAATCAAATAAAAATAACTAAATGACCTAAATGTTTAAAATCAATGTATTATTGATAAAAATATACATTAATAAAACATCCAAACATTTAAACACATATTAATATTTACCTCATAAATTCTCTTGTAGATACGTCTAATATTTATATTATTAACAATTATCTTACGATGGTTTTTTCTATATGAGATTTGTAGCATGAGTATTTTAAGCATGAGTTTTAAAATATTAGATTTTGAAATATCACTCGTATTAAAAATACTTTTATGAATGGTAAATGAATCTAGTTCGATCTCTATTTTAGTGCTGGTTTTATGTATGCAAATTTTATAGATTCTACGAACGAGCTCATTCACAGTTTTGGTTCCACAAATAGCGTGAGTTAAATTCAAACCATGAATTGATAATAATTCTCTAATAGTACTTTTGTATATAAAAAAAAAAACACTTACAAAAAATATGTTTTATGCCAAAACATTTTTCAAATTACTTGAATAATTTGTCTCACATTTTATGTCCATAAAATCATATGCATAAATCACAATATTCAAAAGAAAGTTACATTGTAATAAGTTGTGTATATTACTATACCTCATGTTAATGTCACTTAAAATAGCTGACGTAATAAATATAATATAGGAGCACGTTTTATTGCTGATATGTCTATTAGGACTGGTATTATCACTTTGTTCAAGCTAAACTAGTAAATTCATCAGAACTACTGAATAAGTTTCCTTCAGAAGTATTGCAATATTAAATAACTAATGGACATTGATAGACAATAATATTTGGAGATTTCCAATTCTTCTAGTTTTTAAAACAAACACAACGTTTCGATAGGTATAACAAACTCCCGTCGTCTTCAGATGCACATAATAACTTAGCCTACATCTACAACTATTTTTTTCCGTTAAACCCATTCTAAAAGACTTAACACTACATGCTTAGATACAATGAATTACTGCTGTGAAAATTAAATGTTCTTAAAAAGCTAAAAACTATGACACATAAGATAACTATACAAAATATAAAACACAATCTGAAATACAAAAGAAATGCAAAATATGAAATTGTTCAACAAAACACAAAACAAGCTATTAAATTTATAAAATATGAGCTATAAAATATTTGCAAATTGTGAAAAAAATGAACAAAACACAAAGCAGGTTATTAAATAGACAAAGTTTTTAACTTATCTAAACAGATTGCAATTCCACTGAGGCGGGGGGAGGGAGTCCTCGCATCACTACACTCACGAGATCTACACATCACGACCGTCAAAGACGAACTGAACATTATGTTTATTATAATCCAGACTAACAATTAAATGGGATTTAAGAGTTTATTCAGTTCATCTTACCTGAATCCTTTAACTAATAAATAATGAATATACTAAACAGCAATGGATAACAAACATACGAACTTGTCCATAAAGAAAATTATAGAATCTTAGTATTCTTACTCTTCAAATTCACTGACCTTCAGAACTAAACATAAATAATGTCATATGAATATAGTTTGAGCAACATGGAGTGCCAAGCAAGTTCATAAGTACTGAACATCGATGAACGTCATGCAGCCACCCAACTGTGAGAAAACTGTACAATTAGACTACTTCTGTAAATTCCCCCTCCTCTTTAAAAAAGAAATAGAAATTTTTTTCTTATACATATATTTCTGATATGATACTGAAGAGAAACCAATCATTGTATTATAACATAAAGTTTATAACGGTATTGATATTAATAAATAAATTTATTCTACTAGTGTCTTGGAAATGTAGATTTGTGGAAATATTTAGACTAAACGTACTTTATATATATTATGTGTGTATATAAATAAAATGTGTGACAATTTATCTAGTGGTAAATAGTTTTGACCATATTTATGAGCATATAATGAAAACAGGGGAAATCATTGATAATTATTCTACATTGATGAAACCTTATGTAAAACGTAACATTTTTTGAAAGAGGAAACAATTTATTGACCACTCGGTGCTATTGCACTTACACAGTTTAGGTGAGTCCATGAATTGGAATAGGTAACAGCTATTGTTAAGCATCTGTTGTGAAATATTACCGGATATTCGCATCTAAATACGGTTAAGCATCTAAACTACTATCTAAATTGTAATGTAGGAGATAAAGATATGGAATTTATGCACAAAACATTGTTGTGTTTAAACTCGAATATAGCCTCATTATATAAAGAAGAAGTATACAAATTTACAATAAAACTGAATTGTTCATCTGTTGACTCAAAATATTATGTTTTGTAACACATAACATCTAGACGTACTTTATTGATCAAGGGTTCTGTGAACTATAATGAATCTCGTGCTTGCTTTAAAAATATTATGATTCCAGCAGGCAAAATCATAATATTGTTTGCCTGGCAAAAATATGACGAAGGAAACATTTCCTGGCTAGAGTGTGTAAAGATACTTTATAGTTTGTTGAGGTTTTAGTAATTGTAAAATACTACAATGTAAATTTTTTATATTTCGAGAAATAAATGGATTTTTGCTGTCTCCAAATATTTAATTAAATAATTAAGTCAAGAGTAGTTATCGATATATCAACTAAGTGGTGACCTTCTAAGCAACGTCAGCTGGTTTCTTGGCAAGTGGCCAGCTTTAACGATTTGCTAAATCTTAAATTTAATGGAATAGTTAGTGTTTTTGCAGACTATATAGATTTTTATACTCATAAAATTATAGCTAACTTAGCAAATATAATTTCTGATAACTTGATTTTACTAAGACAATTTTGTATCACTAATAAATTGGAGGTTAATTTAGATAAAACTAAGTATATAAACTTTTATTATTTAGAATTTGACTCACCTGTTACTTTAAAATATCACTCACTTAAATGTTCCATGATTGAGTGTAAATGTCAGTCTATTGAAAAATTAACATTCCTTAAATGCCTCGGTGTCATTTTAGATGAAAGATTTAGCTGAAATAATCACATTACTAACCTTTATTTAAGATTGATAGCATCTGTGAAAAGATTTAATTTTTGAGAATTCTTTTAACACATCACCCTTAACAACTCCATACTTTGCATTAATTCATTCTAAATTACAATACGTATTGATTTGTTGAGGTGGCACTTTTAAGTATTTATTGAAAAACTACGAATTACGAAACATTATATACGAATAATTCTGAAGAACAATAAAAGAGAATGTTCTTTTCCTTTGTCTAGACAATTAAATACTTTTCCTGTACAACGTATTTGTTTTTAAAATCTTACAAATAGTTTACATGATTAGCGGAAACAGAGGAACTACGAATCTATTATAAAATACTCGAAGTGTTTACTGTGGTGATTTTAAATTGCCTAAAGTTAATAAAACTGTAATATTCATTGCAATATCTAGGACAAAAATGTTTCAGCAAACTTCAAGACAGTAAAAGGCGTCTAAATTAATTCAGAATATTTGGCAAACAATTATGTAAATTGTCATCAGAAAAATCCCATGTATTGTTCTTAACTGATTGATTTAATTATGTTCATACTAATTTTTGACATTCGGTTTGACATAAAAGAAAATCTTCAAAGTTTCGTTTAGAATTAGATCATGAACTAAAATATGTGTAAGAAAAATAATGGATTTACCATAATGTACTGTCAGTTGTTCCTGTACCCGACCTGCAATGTTAAAGGGTTAATCTATGTCCCCATCAGTAGAAGAGCTTTTAAAAGCACATATTATCTATTTTAAAATACTATACTATGGAGATTTTAGTATTTATTTTTAATTTAGTACATTTTTAATATACAACTGATTATTTTATACATCATGTAGTCAACAATACAAGTATGACTCCGAGTTAGAGGGATGTGCCGTTTGTTCATTACGAACATCTCCCTCGGACAGTTCAGTCTTACTCTATGTGTTTCATTTAGTTTTAGTGTCTTTGTTTTAATTTTTGTGTTCCGTGATTTCGTTTTCTGTGTTCCTTGGCGTTGACGTCAAGCTCGCCATTCTAGTGTGGCAGCCGACGACATTTTTTGAGTCTATAAACGTTTAGCCCTGGCTCCGGGGTCGAAGAGTGATGGACGGGCACCTGAATGGCTACTGACGACATTTTCCTAAAGGCACAGTGTGGAACCTACGGGCTGGGACTAGCCTCTACTATGCGTCCCAGAGGGGCAGCCACTTCTTCACCATTTCCGCGCTGTTCATCCATCGGCCTCCAGAATGAAGACATCGATATGAAGGTGACCCAAACTCAGTTTATTTTCAGGCCCTTCTGGTCCCTAGCATTGAACTTTAGTGAAGAACCTGTGAAGTGTCATCTCATGAAAAGAAACATTTTGATTTTTTTAAGAACTGTCATTTTAAAGCGAGATATATTCTTTTATGTTTTATTTTTGTTGTGGGGGCTATTTCTAGTAATTTTATTTTAAAGAACGTGGTTCTCGGGTGATTCTTCACTTTGTTGTTCCCATTAAGAGTCACCCAGTTTAGCCTGCTTGATTTCGGTGTGATTATTAATTTCATTCTTTTATTTTTTGTAACTTTTCCAAATTTGCCAAAACCTTCCAAATTTCATTTGTTGTCCAAGGCCCCAGTAAGTTCAGCTGCCATATTAAAATGTTGTCGTTTGTTATCTTTGGTTATTTTTTTCTAGTTATAATCTATTCATTCACGTATTCTGTTATTTATTTATTTTTGATGTTTTTATATTGTTTAATTATTTTTGTTATATAATTTATTCCTGTTACGCATTTTCAGAGCTCTATATTTATTTATTTATAACAAAATATTTTTAGGCCTAATTATTTTGATTTACATTTTCTTGATACTTTTGTACTATTAATATTTGACAATCTTGTTGTTTTTGTTTTTTTTTTTTAGTTATTTCTATTGTTTCGAGGCCAACATATATTTATAAATTTTCTGTAACATTTGATAAACTTTATACAAACGGTCAACTGCCCGTTTTGTCCGTTAATGTTAAACATTTTTTTACAACTTAATATTTTTATTAAATACTTTTGAATTAAATGTGTTTTTAATGTTCATGTAGTAAACAATATTTTTTCCATTTAACTTGTGCTTTTTTGTTCTGTCATCCTCCTGAGTCCGATGCCTTCGCACCCACCCTCCATGGGTCCAGCGCATTATTTTGATAGTACGAGGGTGGGTTGCAGGGATAGAAGTTGCAACATACGCTGATTAAATTCAATGATTGGTTTATTTTATAATATTTTAGAGATAGTAACTTTTATGTATTAAATTGTTTCAACAAAACGTTCATGACAACAACTATAAAACTCTTATAACTATATCTCATTTACAGTCAATTTATACATACATTCGTAAGTCACTCCATTATCAATAGCTTTATTACTAATAATAATAGCTAGTTAACAGGATTGTTGTAACAAAGGGTAGTTTTAAGTAACTTAATGGTATTCCACTAAATCCTTGTACATAATACCTGAAGCAGTTTTTTTTTTTTTTTTTTTTTTTTTTTTTTTTTTTTTTTTTAATGCAACTCCTTCCTTATTTCTTGAGCAATTTTTACGATTGAGGTGTCAAAAAATGAGCCTTTGTCCATAGTTGTGCAATAAGGACTTGATTATTCAATATCTTAACCCTGAATAGTATGGGATGCCCTCAAATTATATTTTTTGGTCATAAGAATAACAGCTGATCAAATGTAAAAAAATTATTTCCAACAAGTAATAACAGCTGTTGGAATGTAAACAATGGTATTTTTAATAATAGGGAGGTTATACATTTTATAATCTTAAAGTAGGGAAGGCTGTAAGCGTGGTTTTATTTACATTTTATTAATTGTTGGGCTCCGCTCTACTGGACTTGGAGGTTTCAATGCTAATCAAATGCAGTTATGTTTTTTATTTAATTTATCTTCAGCTGTTAAACAAATGAAATGAAAACGTTTAAAATAGGCTAAGTAATGTCATTGGGTATTTACAAAAATAAGTATGTATCAATCTAAGTAATGTGGATAAGATACTGTAAATATATTTAGTATTGTGATGTTACGTTGATACAGTTACTCACTAATATTTGTAGTACAGGCCGAGGCCGAGGTGTAGTGAGCACTACGAGGGACGGGGTTGACGCGCGAAGCGTACAGGGGTATTCTCTAGTAAGCAATAATTAGTGACCCGTGAACAAACAACGTTGCGTGGCTCCATTTAGCAGATATCGACCGCTAACCCAAGGTATAATACTTCCTTACGATTTTCTTCATTCCCACCCTTCGTTCGTCCATATGACAGCAAATAATAACACCTCTATTACTTTTGAGTATATTTTGTTTCAAGGCACTTTTGGTATAAACAGTTTGCATGTATTTGGGCCTTAGTATTTACCATATGACATCATTAAAAGCTCATCCAGGAAGTTAGCAGCAGACACTGATTCCAACATCTTATAGTTAAAAGTCAGTCGTAATATAAACAAATAAATTTACTAAAGGAATAAGTGATATTTTGGCATGATGCTTTACTCAAGCTCAAAACTATATGAGGGTCTGAAACTAGAATGTATACCAAAATGACAAAATTAATTTAACTTTTTTCAACAATATTTGTAGATTCAACAATCATTTAACAGACGAAAATTAAATGATACTTTGTAAAAGCCTTAAGGAAATGTTTGGGATGATAGAAGATATATATTCAACCAATTAAGATAGAACTCAGCATTACAGTATGATCAGTAAAGTCTGCATCAAGGAGAAAAAATCAAATATGTAAAGAAAGAGATGAAAAGTTTTTAGCATTTTGAAATAGGATCATTTTTAACTCTTTACAAAAACGTATTTCAGAAGTTAAAATATTGTTTTCAGAGCATGTTTCAAAATTACTAGGTAATAACAACTATATCCAAACTGCAACCGTTTGTAATAAAATGAGATAGAAGAAAAGGAAAGTACGTATCCAAGAGAAAAGCGTGGGAGTGGTCCAGATCATTGACTGAAGGATATTGGTGTCACAACAACAACGACACTCGGTCTGTCTGTGTCCTGGATTCCACAGCGTTAAAAAAAGACAAGGAAAACTTCATTGTACATTTAGGTGTCTTTGTTCTAACAGTGAAAAGGGAGGATACTCCAGGACCTTAATGTCTGCTTGGTCGGAACGAAGGACAAAGCTGGGCTTTACACCCGCACGTCTAAGGGCACATTAATGAACTATATTCCAGCCGTATCATTGAAAAGCGGAATATTACTGTATAACTATGTGAGGAAATAATACGTTATAAATAGTTTTGAAAGTCACTTATCCATTTTAAAAGTATGATATTCCTCAACTCAACAAGTTATTTAAAATATATATATATATATATATATATATATATATATATATATATATATATATATATATCTGATAAAAAACACATGTTATAATAATTCAATAACGTCTGCCTTGAATTATAAACTGACAGAACAACATGATGTTAATTACTCGACGGGCTCCTGCAAAAACATATTTTCCTTGCTGAAGATTTAAATAGACACCATAATGTTTTTATATTGATTATACAGCGTATATTTCGTGTAGTATCATTGTAAAATATATAAATAATAAAGATTTTAAAAATGAAAGGATGGAATGGTAAAATAACTTACTATTTGTTTTTATTTTTCTGGACAAGTACATTATCAGAAGCTCTGTGTCTGACACATTGTATTTCATCTAAAACAACAGACGTGAACGCTTTCTCACTCTCATGAGATAAAAACCCAAACATTCTTCATTCAGTCGACAAGGTTCAACATTTATATGTCAAAATATTGTGTCTAAAATGTGTCAAATCTATTTGGAGAGTAATAAATTTGTAAAATATCATAAATTAAGATATTACACCATCGTTACTTATTGCAATATGGTCATTCATACATAATTTATGTGTTTGACAAATTTTCATACGTCAAATTTTGTATGTAAGACATGTTTTCCATTTTGATGAGAAGATCAAAATTCGTATCACAAGAAAAAGTTCAAACTACCTAGAGTTTTAAATTCAACTGTGAATTTTGCCTTGCGTTATTCATTTTGTCATTTGTGTGTCATGAGACTATTTTTCAATTTGTTAACATACAAACCCATAAAAGTGTCCCTTTATGAATACTATTCGTAGTTTAAGCATTGTTTGGTATTCAAATTAGTTAACAGCCTACGAAACTGAAGAGTTTTATTTTATCTCCTTATACTTTACATGCCAAAGATATGAAGCCAACATTTAAACTTTTAAACTAAGGCATTTTGAATGGTTTAAACAAACTTACTTTTTGGTCTCTCTCTACATCGAAAGCTACGCCATCGTCCCATTAGGTCATTCAGAAGGAATGTGGCTGGCAGTTTCGGCATTAGACACGTGTCAACACCGTTACAGTGAGGCCATCATTTACCACTTTAATGACTTATTTATTTTACTTTACTAAACATTGTTCAGAAGTTACATTTTATGGCACATATATCGAAAACAAATTGTTAATAGAATTTATTTGTTGTAAGCATTGTTATGTACAATATACAAGGATTTAATGAATGAATTAATTAATATTATTAAAAGTGATCAAACTTTCAGATCTTCTTCTTCGTGTGAAACTAATAGAAAAATGTTTCTTGAACACAGGTCTGGAAAGGCTTCGTTAACTATTTACAGCTGGTGAAAGGTTTTGCGTGGATTTCAGTTTCCCTCTTTGAATGAAGCCTCTTTGAAATTTCAAGGGTAATTAAACGAGGTTTAAGATTTGGTATATCTTATGTAAATTGAACGGACCAATTAAATAAATTAGGTCCTTGATATGAAACCCCAGTAGTTTTTAATATATCTGACAAAATACGGAAACCTCAGTTTAAAAAAACGTGTTAATTTTAGTTTTGTCGTACATTAACTTTGTAAAATGATTAACAAATACATATAATTGTTAAACAAAACTTTTGTAAAATGTAATTTTGAAGAGAGAAATACATAAAATGGGCCATTAATAGAGGTATAAAAATTAAAAAAGTAACTTTTAACTGACCCAAAGATATGAAAAATGGTAATACGTTTACACTTTTTCTTATTAAATAATTATAAATTCATTTTGCGGGAAAATGTTTAACTTTTGTTCTTACAGTCTTAGATTGACATTACTGCTCTAACAGCTGATGAAAGATTAGTAACAACTGATCGATAGTTAAAATTATCTACTGCTTTTGGATATTTTATGCTGTACTTTTATAAAGATGAAGAATGTGTGTGGCTTGAAATCATTTGAATGCAAAATTCGTGAATTGGATTGGACGTGGCGAAATCAATTAATTGGCCACCACGATCACCGGACTTAACACCAATTCAATATTTGTTATATAGCCACTTGAAAACTATGGTATACAAACAGAAAGTCAATACTAGAGAGATGTTACTCGTTAGAATTCGCAATCCAGTTGAATCTACGCAACGATCTAACCATATTAAGGTTAGGTTTTAGAGAGACTGCTTAGTCCTAAACCTCACCAAATAAAGTCATTTTTCATTTCATATTACGGAAAGCCATAGAACATATTTTACGTTGAGAAGAATAATGTGTGCATTGAGAAAAATATAATTTCGAACTCATCCTAAACTAAAGTATTTTTTTTTTCGAAACCATTTTTAGTCTTTAGTTTAACCGTTTCATTAAAAGAAGTTTTTTCGTAAAAAATAAGTCTAAGCGATTGTGTTTATTTTTCGAATGCTTTTGTTTTCTTAAAAGTTACTTTTTTAACTTTATATGCGTCTAACTTTTGACACTGTTACATCATTCTCTTTTTATTCAAATATTCTATAAGTTTTGTTGAAAAATTTAACGTGTTTGTTTATCATTTAACAAAGTTAATGTACATCAAACGTGAAATTAGCACGTTTTTCGAGACTGCGGTTTGCGTATTTTGTCAGATATATTCAAAACTACGGGAATTTCATGTTTCAGACTTAATTCATTCAATTTCTCCGTTCACTTTACATAAGATATATCAAATCTTAAACCTCATTTAATACCCTAGAAATTTCAGTACGGCTTCATTCAAAGAGGAAAACTGAAATCCACGTTAAATCTTTCACCAGCTGTAAATCGTCAATGAAACGTTTCCAGACCTATGTTTATGGAACTATTTCATTAGTGCCACATAAAGAACTTGTTCTGCAAGTTTCCCCGTTTCTCAATGGGACATCATGAATACATGAGATTAATGTTTTAGTTATGTTTACTATCTTATTTCATTTCAATAATGCCTAATGCAGTGTGGAATAAAAGTCTAAGTATGGCTTAATAATTACTTAACATTTAAAGATAAAACAATAAAACTTCGTTCTTCATTGATGCACTATAAATCTAATTTTTGAAGTAACTGCCATTTTTGTCGTAGCAAAGGAATGGACTGCAAGGAGTCAGAAAAAATCTTAAATAAGAGCTTAAGTCGAGTAGTATATTAAATTAAAGGTATTTGTAGTTGAGCATAAATCCACAAATCCGAATTTAAAAGGTTCACTCTTTAAAATTGAAGCTGGTTTGACATTTTAATAAGTTTCAATAAAGGGTCTGTTATAAGTGGATTTAAAATTCTTGCCATAACCCAAGTTGGGAAAGTTAAACTCTGTACATGCCTACCTACTGGACTTAAAAATTAGTTTTTAAGGCAATTAATGACTCTTCACATCTAATGACGGATGGTCCACAAGGAGTTCTAAAAAAATATTAAACGTAAGCATAGATCAAGATATACATAATTTTAAAGGGATCGTCTAGCACAGACAAATACCGTACACAGGACTTAAAAAGGTTGATCCAGTAACAAATGGCACATGTTTGAAGATTTTATTACTTGGTTGTAGTAAGAAATTGTAAGACAAGGTCATACATAATTAAAGTTCACTAAGGAATCAAAGAAAAACTGCTGCTGTACGCATTATGCCTGTACATAGTTAAATGTACGTTATGAAGTTAATTATGAACAAGTGCTGGTAATTCGAAGAATTTTCACCTTAAAAATATTATTTTAGTAAACATCACTTTTTTCCATTTAAGTTTTTGGACATATTCTGCCATATTGTACTGTATTTTGTAGTTATTATATTCTAATAACTAAATATTGTACTATTATAATCCGTACAATACTACTATTACTATATATGATACTACAACTACTCCACTTCTACTATTACAGTACTAAATACAATCCCGTTTAATACGCAAATGGGCTATACGAGTTTTCAATCTATACTTGCTAGTATTATATATAATTAATAAACAGTAATTTATACTAAATTTGCCTCTAAATAATATACTCTTAAGAATTCGCATTTATTTACTAACATATACAACCTCCAGATTTCTACATAAATAATTTCATATAACTACAGTTTGTGAACGTACTGTTTTGGAGCAGTATTTGAATATTTATTGAACATCCATAACGTCATTCAGCTACCCAACTGAGGAAAGTAAGATTACTACTTGAACTCCTCCCCTTCCTTCATTTAATAAAAACAACGAAAATGTCTTATACCTACTTCTGATATAACCTATTGAAGGTAGAAATGATCACCATATGACCTCAACTAAGAACATGAATTGTTGCATGGTTTACCTATGTTTAAACCTTGCTACTATTTTGTTTAAAGATAGTTTGACGAAATATAACATTAGCATAATATATACTACACTATACATATTTAGTCTAAATATATTTTGTTATGGTACATATTATTGACTACGATTAAAAAACAGAAATGAGGGAAAGAACAAATCATTGTTTCGGATACTTAAAAACAACTCAGCATTGTTACACCTATATACAGGTGAATTCATGTACGAAATGAACACTACTCTTTGTAAAGCATCTATTGTGAAACTTTACTGGACAAAAAAACTGATATAATACGAATGATACTGTACTGTTCCAGTTAAAATCTCTAGGAGTTTATATCTAATACAAACAGATTTAGTGTCAACTCATACAAACAGTTGAGCAAATCTCTAATACAAACAGTTAGTGTCAATTCATACAAACAGTTGAACAAAACTCTAATACAAACAGTTTTAGTGTCAACTCATACAAAAAGTTGAACAAATCTGTAATACAAACAGTTTTAGTGTAAACTCATACAAACAGTTGAACAAATCTTTAATACAAATAGTTTAAGTGTCAACTAATTACAAGTAAAACTTTATAGTACAAAAATTTTTGAAAATGTAAAATACAATTGAACAGTTTATTTATTGAGACAAAAGATTACGTTGAAAACACTTAACATGAAACTTACTTTATAAATAATGGCTTCTGTGAAGTATAAAGTAGGTATCTGACGTATGTGTTGGCAAGTAAGAAAATCGTAGAATACTAGTAGGCTAGTGGGCCTAGAAATACTTACTCTGCCAGTGAGTCAATAAAAGCAAGTAAGAAAATCGTAGAATACTAGTAGGCTAGTGGGCCTAGAAATACTTACTCTGCCAGTGAGTCAATAAAAGCAAGTAAGAAAATCGTAGAATACTAGTAGGCTAGTGGGCCTAGAAATACTTACTCTGCCAGTGAGTCAATAAAAGCAAGTAAGAAAATCGTAGAATACTAGTAGGCTAGTGGGCCTAGAAATACTTACTCTGCCAGTGAGTCAATAAAAGCAAGTAAGAAAATCGTAGAATACTAGTAGGCTAGTGGGCCTAGAAATACTCACTCTGCCAGTGAGTCAATAAAAGCAAGTAAGAAAATCGTAGAATACTAGTAGGCTAGTGGGCCTAGAAATACTTACTCTGCCAGTGAGTCAATAAAAGCAAGTAAGAAAATCGTAGAATACTAGTAGGCTAGTGGGCCTAGAAATACTCACTCTGCCAGTGAGTCAATAAAAGCAAGTAAGAAAATCGTAGAATACTAGTAGGCTAGTGGGCCTAGAAATACTCACTCTGCTAGTGAGTCAATAAAAGCAAGTAAGAAAATCGTAGAATACTAGTAGGCTAGTGGGTCTATAAATACTTACTCTGCCAGTGAGTCAATAAAAGCAAGTAAGAAAATCGTAGAATACTAGTAGGCTAGTGGGCCTAGAAATACTCACTCTGCCAGTGAGTCAATAAAAGCAAGTAAGAAAATCATAGAATACTAGTAGGCTAGTGGGCCTAGAAATACTTACTCTACCAGTGAGTCAATAAAAGCAAGTAAGAAAATCGTAGAATACTAGTAGGCTAGTGGGCCTAGAAATACTCACTCTGCCAGGGAGTCAATAAAAGCAAGTAAGAAAATCGTAGAATACTAGTAGGCTAGTGGGTCTATAAATACTTACTCTGCCAGTGAGTCAATAAAAGTAAGACAATCGTAGAATACTAGTAGGCTAGTGGGCCTAGAAATACTTACTCTGCCAGTGAGTCAATGAAAGTAAGACAATCGTAGAATACTAGTAGGCTAGTGGGCCTAGAAATACTTACTCTGCCAGTGAGTCAATAAAAGCAAGTAAGAGAATCGTAGAATACTAGTAGGCTAGTGGGCCTAGAAATACTTACTCTGCCAGTGAGTCAATAAAAGCAAGTAAGAAAATCGTAGAATACTAGTAGGCTAGTGGGCCTAGAAATACTTACTCTGCCAGTGAGTCAATAAAAGTAAGACAATCGTAGAATACTAGTAGGCTAGTGGGCCTAGAAATACTTACTCTGCCAGTGAGTCAATAAAAGCAAGTAAGAAAATCGTAGAATACTAGTAGGCTAGTGGGCCTAGAAATACTCACTCTGCCAGTGAGTCAATAAAAGTAAGACAATCGTAGAATACTAGTAGGCTAGTGGGCCTAGAAATACTTACTCTGCCAGTGAGTCAATAAAAGCAAGTAAGAAAATCGTAGAATACTAGTAGGCTAGTGGGCCTAGAAATACTCACTCTGCCAGTGAGTCAATAAAAGTAAGAAAATCGTAGAATTCTAGTAGGCTAGAGGGCCTAGAAATACTCACTCTGCCAGTGAGTCAATAAAAGCAAGTAAGAAAATCGTAGAATACTAGTCGGCTAGTGGGCCTAGAAATACTCACTCTGCCAGTGAGTCAATAAAAGCAAGTAAGAAAATCGTAGAATACTAGTAGGCTAGTGGGCTTAGAAATACTATAGAGTTTGTTTATGTATATGTAGTGTTACAAAAACAAGAGGGTAAATAAAGTGTTCACTCTAACGAAATATGTATTAGGCTTCTACATATAGAGAAATAAAAGGGTTTGTGCCGTCAGAAAAAAATTAAATAGTATAAATGAATCGTCAGGAATAGATATTACAATACTAACTATTAAGAAGTTATTATTTTACATTTAAAACAATTGAAGAAACTATTTAATAAAATAAGTGAAAACACAAAATATTATTAGTTTTGATATATTCCTGATTTACAATTGTCTTCACTCACAAAAGTTGGGTGAAATATAAATAGTTCATGCCTTGCAGGAAAAACTGACACCAAATAAGGACTTCAATAATACTGATTAATTTTATAAGATAAACCTCACAAATCTTTATGCGTACTTTATCCAAATGTTTTCCAATCATCTGTGATGGGATATAAACGAAACTACATGATAATGAATGTTATAATATAATGATCGTTCAAATAATATAAAATAATAAAAAATATAAACATTGAGTAGTATGTGTTTCATCATGAATACAGACTTTCACGCTTATCCTAATGTAAAATAATAATAACAAAAATAAACACAGTACAAGTAAACGTCACACAACACAAATTTATTACAATATAAGCACAAAATGCACAAATATATTACAATACAAGCACAAAATGCACAAATATTACGGTGATCGATTGTTACTTGTAATGTGCATGACACGATACGATGCGCTTTGACTTATGATTCAACGTTACATCATCACATTGCATTGAGTATGTCGCTTATATATACCGGTTTCACACCAGCACCATTAATTTAAGTGTGTACGTAAGATACGGTAAAATGTCGGCATCCGCGAATACTGTAGAAATCACTAATCCACCCGCCCGCCCATACCATCGATGTATATGTTTGACCCATACCATATATCAATGACTCACTCACGTGCAGTGGTAGTCGTGTTGTACTGTATATGTACCAACACATATTATGCTAATTAAAAAACTATTTAAAAATAAACAAAAACTGTAAATAATTAATATTTTTATTATGTATTTAAACATTTATTTTTTTATACTTTTTGTGTGTGAGTATTTCAAGATAAATATTTTAACATACTGTATATGGACAATTCAGTACAATTCAGTCAAAACTTATTATATACCATTTTTTTTTTTTTTTTGTTTTACAAATCTAAAAATTACTCAGTCATATGAAAACTAAATATTGAACAGTTTCCCTTTCAGTACAAGTGAACTTCATACAGCAAAAATATATCACAATACAAGCACAAAATATACAAATATTCTACAATACAAATACAAAATAATTCTTTTTCTGAGTCCCTCTGGTCTGAGGAAGGTAAACGTGGCTTTTCCAAACCAATAACCATAGTATCTGTTTATTTTGTACTTGTCCTGTGGTATATTTGTGCATTTTGTACTTTTCCTGTGGTATATTTGTCCATTTTGTACTTTTCCAGTGGTATATTTGTGCATTTTTTAGTTTTCCTGTGGTATATTTGTCAATTTTTTTACTTGTCCTGTGGTATATTTGTCCATTTTGTACTTTTCCTGTGGTATATTTGTGTATTTTGAACTTGTCCTGTGGTATATTTGTCCATTTTGTACTTTTCCTGTGGTTATATTTGTGCATTTTGTACTTGTCCTGTGGTATATTTGTCCATTTTGTACTTGTCCTGTGGTATATTTGTCCATTTTGTACTTTTCTGTGGTATATTTGTGCATTTTGTACTTGTCCTGTGGTATATTTGTGCATTTTGTACTTGTCCTGTGGTATATTTGTCCATTTTGTACTTGTCCTGTGGTATATTTGTGCATTTTGTATTTTTCTTGTGGTATATTTGTCCATTTTGTACTTGTCCTGTGGTATATTTGTCCATTTTGTACTTTTCCTGTGGTATATTTGTGCATTTTGTACTTATCCTGTGGTATATTTGTCCATTTTGTACTTGTCCTGTGGTACATTTGTGCATTTTGTACGTGTCCTGTGGTATATTTGTCCATTTTGTACTTTTCCAGTGGTATATTTGTCCATTTTGTACTTGTTCTGTGGTATATTTGTCCATTTTGTACTTGCCCTGTGGTATATTTGTCCATTTTGTACTTGTCCTGTGGTATATTTGTGCATTTTGTACTTGTCCTGTGGTATATTTGTCCATTTTGTACTTTTCCTGTGGTATATTTGTGCATTTTGTACTTTTCCTGTGGTATATTAGTCCATTTAGTACTTGTCCTGTGGTATATTTGTCCATTTTGTACTTTTCCTGTGGTATATTTGTCCATTTTGTACTTTTCCTGTGGTATATTTGTCCATTTTGTACTTTTCCTGTGGTATATTTGTCCATTTTGTACTTGTCCTGTGGTATATTTGTCCATTTTGTACTTTTCCTGTGGTATATTTGTGCATTTTGTACGTATCCTGTGGTATATTTGTCCATTTTGTACTTGTCCTGTGGTACATTTGTGCATTTTGTACGTGTCCTGTGGTATATTTGTCCATTTTGTACTTTTCCTGTGGTATATTTGTCCATTTTGTACTTGTTCTGTGGTATATTTGTCCATTTTGTACTTGTCCTGTGGTATATTTGTCCATTTTGTACTTTTCCTGTGGAATATTTGTGCATTTTGTACTTGTCCTGTGGTATATTTGTCCATTTTGTACTTTTCCTGTGGCATATTTCTGCATTTTGTACTTTTCCTGTGGTATATTAGTCCATTTAGTGCTTGTCCTGTGGTATATTTGTCCATTTTGTACTTTTACTGTGGTATATTTGTCCATTTTGTACTTTTCCTGTGGTATATTTGTCCATTTTGTACTTTTCCTGTGGTATATTTGTCCATTTTGTACTTGTCCTGTGGTATATTTGTTCATTTTGTACTTTTCCTGTGATATATTGGTCCATTTTGTACTTTTCCTGTGGTATATTAGTCCATTTAGTACTTGTCCTGTGGTATATTTGTCCATTTTGTACTTTTCTTGTGGTATATTTGTGCATTTTGTACTTGTCCTGTGGTATATTTGTCCATTTTGTACTTGTCCTGTGGTATATTTGTCCATTTTGTACTTTTCCAGTGGTATATTTGTGCATTTTGTACTTGTCCTGTGGTATATTTGTCCATTTTGTACTTTTCCAGTGGTATATTTGTGCATTTTGTACTTGTCCTGTGGTATATTTGTCCATTTTGTACTTTTCCTGTGGTATATTTGTGCATTTTGTACTTTTCCTTTGGTATATTTGTCCATTTTGTTTTCCTGTGGTATATTTGTCCATTTTGTACTTTTGGTGTGGTATATTTGTGCATTTTGCTCATGTATTATAATATATTTGTGATGTGTGCCTTCACTTGTACTGTAAATGTACCAGCACATACTATGCTAGTTAAAAAAACTATTTTTTCCTTATATGGTGTATATGGTGTTATAAAATGTCTAGCACTAGGTTTATAAACAAAAATATAATTAAAAAATAACGCCAATGGATTTGCGACATTGAAATACCAGTTGCTGCACAATAGCAATAAAAGGTGTTGTAAAAGTAACAACATTTGCTAATGAAACTCACTAATTGTTATATATATTTTAGGTATAAGTCTTTTTTACGTATTATATTTCATCTAAAAAATTCTTTTCTACAACACTATGGAAAGATCCCACGGCTATATCGTTTTTATACATAACATTTTTTTGGAAGCTACTCTATTATTAGATTTTTTGAACTTAAGAACATGTAAAAAAAGTTAAACATGATTATTGTAACAAAATGGAGATTGATTTAAACTTCTTAAAGTAGTTTGAATCAAATTAGTAGGCAATAATTATTGCCCTTTTAGCAACCAACCCTTGCGTGGCTCCATTAAGCTGATATCGACCGCCCACCCAAGGTATAATACTCCCATTTTATTATCCTACCCAAGCTTTACATCGTTTAACGGTGTACTTATAAATTAACGCTAGTTAAAACGTTAAGCTTAAAAATAAAACAAATCTAGCCTTTATTATGAACCCACGTCCTTAGTTCGTTTCAAGGAACTTGAGACATAAACATCTTGGTCATGCACTATCATGATGTCAGAATTGCCGATATTGCGGTACAAACAGAATGTTCACTGAAGACACTAATTCCAACTTGGCAGTTATTAAATATTATAAAAGAAAATAAATACAGTTAGCAACGATCAAAGGCATGGAAGTGGTTCAGATTGACTGGAGGATCACTTTGTCACATACAACAAATTTGCTTCTTCTCTGTCTGTCTGAATTCCGCAATATTTTCCGAAAGACAAGGAAAACTACATCGTAAATGAGGGGTCTTTATTCTTTAGCAGTTAAGCAGGAGAACGGGAGGAGACTCCGATATCCGAAGGAATATCTGCTAGGGTGGGATGAAGGACAACACCTGCCACACGTCTATAGTTCGAATAAAATAACTTTGGTACTGGCGGAACGCCCTCGCTCCACTGGTCTGAAATGACAAAACTCTGTTCTTTAATTTGCTGTCAAACTTAAAATAAGTAAGCAATAATTTTCAAACTAATTGTATAGTGTCCACCAGTTTATATTCTTTAAGGAAAAATTATGCTGGAGATTTTTCTTGAGCTAAATTGCTTTTTATATCGATATTTGTATTTAAAAACACGGTTTTATGAGTGAAATTGGGCGTGAGTTGTCTTCAACCTGTCACTGTAGCAAAAATAATAATAATAAAATAATTTCTTGTCGATGGATGACAGTTTGATTCGTTGTGATTAGTTTGGTAAAAGTCTCATTTAATAATTCAAACAGATTAATGAGAAATTAATTTTTTTGTAAAACCTTGCAAACTCGGAAACGAAAAACGCTAGGCAAAATTTATTTGAGCAAACATTAACTGTGTTATTTATGTATAGTTAAAATAATACTGTGGTACTAATAAAACATGCGGAAAAATAATGAAGAGTTGATGAAGTAAACTCATAGTTCGTTTACATCGAGGCTGTGTCGGACGCGTAAAGTATACTCTGCTCAAGGGAAAGTGTAGACTGAATATTCAGTCCAAGCGTAAAACGAATTCCGATCGACGATATTTCCAGATAAGAAATGTTTCTCCAGTAAGAAATAAGGTAAGTTAGTTGACTTTTGACTTTGAGGTGTGTTTGTGTTCAGTTCTTTATCGATTTAACAGTGCTTAGTATAGTTTAATCACTAGTTTGTTTTTATTACAGTTATTTAGTTTTAGTGATATAACACGTTTTTATTTATTTAGATGTGACAATAATGCTATAGGATTCAGTGTGTATATAATTATCAGTGTTTATTGCAATTATAATATTTAGGCTCTTTCAAATTTTAGGAAGTGTTCTATTAGTAGTTGACAAGAAATGTTTGCAATGGAAGAGGCAAGAGCTGAGCCAGTGACTGTACATTGAGCATGTGGTATCACTGCCACCTTGTTGACAATCCAGTTTTGAAAACTTCTGAATCTTTCTTCCTAATTCAAGAAAATTCTATTTAATACGAGAGTACGATTTTAGTGTCACATAAATAACACAATTAATTTAGGTTTAAAGAAATTTTATCTAGCGTGTGTCATTATCGAATTTACAAAGGTTTACAAAAAAATTAATTTCTCATTAACCTGTTTGAATTATTAAATGAGACTTATACCAAACTAATTACAATGAATCAAACTGTAATCCATCCACAAGAAATTATTTTATTATTATTACTCTCGCTACAGTAACAGGCTAAAGACGACTCACGCGCAATTTCACTCATAAAACCGTCTTCTTAAACACAAATATCGCAATAAAAAAGAAAATTAGTTTAAGCAAAATATCCAGCATAATTTTTTCTTAAAGAATATAACAAGGTGGACACTATACAATTAGTTTGAAAATTATTGCTTACTTATTTTAAGTTTGACAGCAAATTAAAGCTCAGAGTTTTGTCATTTCAGACCAGTGGTGCGTGGCCGTTCCGCCAGTACCAAAGTTATTTTATTCGGACTATAAGGGTACATATTTAATGAACTATTTTCTATTCGTACAACTGATAAGTGGAATTTCGCTGTAATATTGTCTGAGGAAATTATACGTTATAAATAGTTGTGAATCTTATTTTGAATATCATATATTCTTCCAATCACCGTGTCAGTTAAATATCAGATATAAAACTGAAATATTATAATGATTCAATAGACTTATTCTTTGCATAAACTCTTATTACAATATGAAAATAGTCAAAATTTATAATTTGAAAATCCTGCGTTAGTTGAAAAGAACAAAAAGAGAGAATGGCAATTGTTTAGAATATGTACATGCAATTAATGGAACTAAAAGATTAATTAATGCTTAATTTTTGCCTAGATCCGTGGCACACACTTTCAAGCTCACATTTTTGGGAATAGAACATAGTTTTAAAGTGTTGCTAGCTTCATTTCTACATCTTAATACTCTTTATATAAGTTGTATAAGATTTATTTGGTAAAAAGTGAAACAAATTTATTATTATTATTATCTGTGGGATAGTACAGTTCAAGAAATATACTGAGATTATAACAGTAAATATAGGCCTACAAGTGGAGTAGAATATTTAAATATTACTTTCCCTTTTTCTAGTCCAAGTATTCATCTAGATTGATTCGTAACTATTAATCTCGAAATTATATCTAATGTTAGTTATGAAATAAATCACATAAAAACAACTTCATACAGTCTTAGTAGTTTTCTTAGGGTTTAAATGATTACATTTTAAATGAATATGTGTGTCTTAGATTAGTAAAATTTTTAATGAATTCGAATTACAAAATAAAATGATATAAGAAAAAGTAATAACACTTAGATACATTATTCATTAGGAATTATTAACACGAAAAATGTACATTTTCGAGTGGTTCTGTTTTAATTGGCCTATAATTGTTTCTGCAGTAACTATGCAAGTTATTTTACTAAAAATAAGCTGTTACTAAATTTGATACATTTTATCAATCAAAGATAAAACAATGGTGCACCAACTGTTGCACTATATCATGATTTGTTGGATTATGTGAGCAATACAAAAATATAGTTAAAATGAGTAGTATAAAAGTTTTTACGTAATATTTTAATAAGTATCCCCAAGAAAATAAAAACTAAAATTTCAAATATATACATTCAGATTATTGATTTTAAACAAATGAAATAACTAGTACATCTGCTGTGGAAGTTACTATTCTTTGAACAGCCTAACTAAAACCTTTTAAAAATTAGTTTAGATAGGATTATTTTTTTAAATCTTGGTTGAAAAGTGTATTAAAATTACTCTTTAATTTAGGAAATTGTAAGATCATTAAGCTTTTCCACTGAATGTTCTTTAATTTTTTTTTTATGATTTATGTTACAAAACAATTAATATTTCAAATGGATAGTTAATTAGTTCCAGACATTAATCAAATTACACCGCATTTAATTATTAATTCATTATGTCGCAGTTTTGGAAATTAAAGCGTTTGAATACATTAAAGTATAATAATATTATACATGGAAAGTGTAACAAAAAAATAATATGTTTAAGGAATTATAATTATAAAGCGCAGTAATAGCTAACAGAGGACAATACTGTGCCTTAGTGCTGGAACACTTGATGGCATTTCTCCAGAGACTACCCTTGGAGATATTACCGTTTCGGTGCCATCGTTGCTCAACCGACTTTCAGTTTCACACGGCTTAGTATCCAGTAGAAAACGAACCACGTTTCGATAAAATAAATCTTTTTCTGTTTGTTACATAAATAATTTGTTTGTAGGGGGAAATTATTCAGCAACTGAAGTATTGATTATAACCGGATAAAATTAAACCAATAATTTACAATAAATGCATGTAACACTTCTGTACTTATGATTGTCATTGACAATTTACAATAAATGCATGTAATACTTCTGTACTTATGACTGCCATTGACAATTTTCATTTCGTGAATGAGTTAAATACTAGATTTATCATAAAATGTCAGTTAGATTGTATTCACACTAAAATAGTTTTATTAGAAAGTGAAATTATTAATATAGTAATTAAATAAATGATATTTCAATGACTATACTTTCATTAATTATTGAAATTCCATAACTATATATGTATAAGACTTGTTTGTGTAGCTTCATTACACTTTATTATTGATTACCAGAAATAAATTTTGTAATCAGAAATAATTTAGCATAATTTATCAAAGTGACGTTAAGGACAGATTATATATTTGTATGTTTTCTTTTCCCAGTGACTAGCAATCCTGACTTCAAAGCAGTTTCACGGGTTTAAATCTCAGGAAGTAACCAGATAGTTTTTGTCTACTGTCCCATGAAACGTTAAATCCCACTGGTGCTCAAGCAGCATTATTTTATTTATTACTAACTTCGCGCTCAAACAGTTTATTACTAATGATTTCCTAATACATACCCCTAGGGGTAAGAATGTAACTATTGCTTTGGCGTATATACATTTTCTGTTGGTTTATTTTATAGGTGCATATTAAACTATACCAAAACGTAACAATCACTGTTTTAACTGCGCGGAATAACACTTCTGTTTTTATTAACAGGGTACTCTTTTTGAAAAAACTGTAAAAGTATTTTTCTTAAGTAATAAACTATTTGAATACTAAGTAACAACCGAGAACGTACTATCGACTAGCATTAGTAGTTATCACTAGAGCTCATTACTGTAGATTTGTGATAGGCTAACAATACAAACGTTAATACTTAGATTGTCGACTTCATGAATGTAACATATTACAAGTTCTGACTAATGATTATCATAAAACGCATTAACAATATGAAACCGTGAAATATTTTGTAATAGCTGATATTAAATGAAGAAACAAAGAAACCTGACGTCAGAGCCATGTTTGGGTATAGTAATAACATAGTAACTAAACCATCCTCGTGCATAAAATAGTTAAAGCAGTGTCAAGGAAAATGTGCTCTTTTCCTGTGAAAAGTGATTAATGAAAGCGTTAACATATTTGAAATGATAGCAAATGTGTTTGTAGGTATCAGCTCACAATCTGGTAGAGATTAATGAAGGAAAATTAGGTAATTTAAGGACAAATCGCTGGATCCTCAATATTCACAAGTAATATAAATAATAACATAATAAATGTAATCAGAACACAGTTATTAACGAAACTTAAGTTAATTCATTAACAACCAACTATGAATTATTCCAATAGAAATATTGATGACATACGTTTACATACAGTAGATACTGTATATAGTTGCGGTACTTACGACGTGGGTCTTGTAGGTAGATTCAATAATGTATATTGTTGAGCCCACATACATTAACCGCATACTCAGGGTAGGCTCTAGAGTGTATTGACCATGTTAATGTAATACTGACCACGTTTACATACACTAGATACTATATATATAGTTGCGGTACTTACAACGTTTGTCTTATAAGTAGATTCAATAATGTATATTGTTGAGCCCACATACATTAACCGCAAACTCAGGGTAGGCTCTAGAGTGAATTGACATACGTTTACATACAGTAGATACTTTATATAGTTGCGGCACTTACGACGTGGGTCTTGTAGTTAGATTCAATAATGTATATTGTTGAGCCCACATACATTAACCGCATACTCAGGGTAGGCTTTAGAGTTTATTGACATACGTTTACATACAGTAGATACTTTATATAGTTGCGGTACTTAAGACGTGGGTCTTGTAGGTAGATTCAATAATGTATATTGTTGAGCCCACATACATTAACCGCAGACTCAGGGTAGGCTCTAGAGTTTATTGACATACGTTTAACTACAGTAGATACTTTATATAGTTGCGGTACTTAAGACGTGGGTCTGGTAGGTAGATTCAATAATGTATATTGTTGAGCTCACATACACTAACCGCAGACTCAGGGTAGGCTCTAGAGTGTATTGACATACGTTTACATACAGTAGATACTATATATAGTTGCGGTACTTACGACGTGGGTCTTGTAGGTAGATTCAATAATGTATATTGTTGAGCCCACATACATTAACCGCAGACTCAGGGTGGGCTGTAGAGTGTATTAGCATACGTTTACATACAGTAGATACTATATATAGTTGCGGTACTTACGACGTGGGTCTTGTAGTTAGATTCAATAATGTATATTGTTGTGCCCACATACATTTACCGCAGACTCAGGGTAGGCTCTAGAGTTTATTGACATACGTTTACATACAGTAGATACTATATATAGTTGCGGCACTTACGACGTGGGTCTTGTAGTTAGATTCAATAATGTATATTGTTGTGCCCACATACATTTACCGCAGACTCAGGGTAGGCTCTAGAGTTTATTGACATACGTTTACATACAGTAGATACTATATATAGTTGCGGTACTGACGACGTGGGTCTTGTAGTTAGATTCAATAATGTATATTGTTGTGCCCACATACATTAACCGCATTCTCAGGGTAGGCTGTAGAGTGTATTGGCATACGTTTACATACAGTAGAGACTATATATAGTTGCGGTACTTACGACGTGGGTCTTGTAGGTAGATTCATTAATGTATATTGTTGTGCCCACATACATTAACCGCATTCTCAGGGTAGGCTGTAGAGTGTATTGGCATACGTTTACATACAGTAGATACTATATATAGTTGCGGTACTTACGACGTGGGTCTTGTAGTTAGATTCAATAATGTATATTGTTGTGCCCACATACATTTACCGCAGACTCAGGGTAGGCTCTAGAGTTTATTGACATACGTTTACATACAGTAGATACTATATATAGTTGCGGTACTGACGACGTGGGTCTTGTAGTTAGATTCAATAATGTATATTGTTGTGCCCACATACATTAACCGCATTCTCAGGGTAGGCTGTAGAGTGTATTGGCATACGTTTACATACAGTAGATACTATATATAGTTGCGGTACTTACGACGTGGGTCTTGTAGGTAGATTCATTAATGTATATTGTTGTGCCCACATACATTAACCGCAGACTCAGGGTAGGTTGTACAGTTTATTGACATACGTTTACATACAGTAGATACTATATATAGTTGCGGTACTTACGACGTGGGTCTTGTAATTAGATTCAATAATGTATATTGTTGTGCCCACATACATTTACCGCAGACTCAGGGTAGGCTCTAGAGTTTATTGACATACGTTTACATACAGTAGATACTATATATAGTTGCGGTACTTACGACGTGGGTCTTGTAGTTAGATTCAATAATGTATATTGTTGTGCCCACATACATTAACCGCAGATTTAAGGTAGGCTCTAGAGTGTATTGACATACGTTTACATACAGTAGATACTTTATATAGTTGCGGTACTTACGACGTGGGTCTTGTAGTTAGATTCAATAATGTATATTGTTGTGCCCACATACATTAACCGCAGTCTCAGGGTAGGCTCTAGAGTGTATTGACATACGGTTACATACAGTAGATACTATATATAGTTGCGGTACTTACGACGTGGGTCTTGTAGGTAGATTCAATAATGTATATTGTTGTGCTCACATATATTAACCGCAGACTCAGGGTAGGCTCTAGAGTGTATTGACATACATTTACATACAGTAGATTCTATATATAGTTGCGGTACTTACGACGTGGGTCTTGTAGTAAGATTCAATAATATATATTGTTGAGCCCACACACATTAACGGCAGACTCAGGGTGGGCTGTAGAGTGTATTGGCATACGTTTACATACAGTAGATACTATATATAGTTGCGATACTTACGACGTGGGTCTTGTAGGTAGATTCAATAATGTATATTTTTGTGCCCACATACATGAACCGCAGACTCAGGGTAGACTCTAGAGTGTATTGACATACGTTTACATACAGTAGATACTTTATATAGTTGCGGTACTTACGACGTGGGTCTTGTAGGTAGATTCAATAATGTATATTGTTGAGCTCACATACACTAACCGCAGACTCAGGGTAGGTCTAGAGTGTATTGACATACGTTTACATACAGTAGATACTTTATATAGTTGCGGTACTTACGACGTGGGTCTTGTAGTTAGATTCAATGTTGTGCCCACATATATTAACCGCAGACTCAGGGTAGGCTCTAGAGTTTATTGACATACGTTTACATACAGTAGATACTTTATATAGTTGCGGTACTTATGACGTGGGTCTTGTAGTTAGATTCAATAATGTATATTGTTGTGCCCACATACATTAACCGCAGACTCAGGGTGGGCTGTAGAGTGTATTGGCATACGTTTACATACAGTAGATACTATATATAGTTGCGGTACTTACGACGAGGGTCTTGTAGTTAGATTCAATAATGTATATTCTTGAGTCCACATACATTAACCGCAGACTCAGGGTGGGCTGTAGAGTGTATTGGCATACGTTCAGATACAGTAGATACTATATATAGTTGCGGTACTTACGACGTGGGTCTTGTAATTAGATTCAATAATGTATATTGTTGTGCCCACATACATTAACCGCAGACTCAGGGTAGGCTCTAGAGTTTATTGACATACGTTTACATACAGTAGATACTATATATAGTTGGGGTACTTACGACGTGGGTCTTGTAGGTGGATTCAATATTGTATATTGTTGTGCCCAGATACATTAACCGCAGACTCAGGGTAGGCTCTAGAGTGTAATGACATACGTTTACATACAGTAGATACTATATATAGTTGCGGTACTTACGACGTGGGTCTTGTAGGTAGATTCAATAATGTATATTGTTGTGCCCACATACATTAACCTCAGACTTAAGGTAGGCTCTAGAGTGTATTGACATACGTTTACATACAGTAGATACTATATATAGTTGCGGTACTTACGACGTGGGTCTTGTAGTTAGATTCAATAATGTATATTGTTGTGCCCACATACATTAACCGCAGATTTAAGGTAGGCTCTAGAGTGTATTGACATACGTTTACATACAGTAGATACTATATATAGTTGCGGTACTTACGACGTGGGTCTTGTAGGTAGATTCAATAATGTATATTGTTGTGCCCACATACATTAACCGCAGACTCAGGGTAGGCTCTAGAGTGTATTGCCATACGTTTACATACAGTAGATACTATATATAGTTGCGGTTCTTACGACGTGGGTCTTGTAGTTAGATTCAATAATGTATATTGTTGTGCCCACATACATTAACCGCAGTCTCAGGGTAGGCTCTAGAGTGTATTGACATACGTTTACATACAGTAGATACTATATATAATTGTGCACTTACGACGTGAGTCTTGTAGGTAGATTCAATAATGTATATTGTTGTGCCCACATACATTAACCGCAGACTCAGGGTAGGCTCTAGAGTGTATTGACATACGTTTACATACAGTAGATACTATATATAATTGCGGCACTTACGACGTGAGTCTTGTAGTTAGATTCAATAATGTATATTGTTGTGCCCACATACATTAACCGCAGTCTCAGGGTAGGCTGTAGAGTTTATTGACATACGTTTACATACAGTAGATACTATATATAATTGCGGCACTTACGACGTGAGTCTTGTAGTTAGATTCAATAATGTATATTGTTGTGCCCACATACATTAACCGCAGTCTCAGGGTAGGCTGTAGAGTTTATTGACATACGTTTACATACAGTAGATTCTATATATAATTGCGGCACTTACGACGTGGGTCTTGTAGTTAGATTCAATAATGTATATTGTTGTGCCCACATACATTAACCGCAGTCTCAGGGTAGGCTGTAGAGTTTATTGACATACGTTTACATACAGTAGATACTATATATAATTGCGGCACTTACGACGTGAGTCTTGTAGTTAGATTCAATAGTGTATATTGTTGTGCCCACATACATTAACCGCAGTCTCAGGGTAGGCTGTAGAGTTTATTGACATACGTTTACATACAGTAGATACTTTATATAGTTGCGGCACTTACGACGTGAGTCTTGTAGTTAGATTCAATAATGTATATTGTTGTGCTCACATACATTAACCGCAGACTCAGGGTAGGCTCTAGAGTGTATTGACATACGTTTACATACAGTAGATACTATATATAGTTGCGGTACTTACAACGTGGGTCTTGTACTTAGATTCAATAATGTATATTGTTGAGCCCACATACAATAACTACAGACTCAGGGTAGGCTCTAGAGTGTATTGCCATACGTTTACATACAGTAGATACTATATATAGTTGCGGTTCTTACGACGTGGGTCTTGTAGTTAGATTCAATAATGTATATTGTTGTGCCCACATACATTAACCGCAGTCTCAGGGTAGGCTCTAGAGTGTATTGACATACGTTTACATACAGTAGATACTATATATAATTGTGCACTTACGACGTGAGTCTTGTAGGTAGATTCAATAATGTATATTGTTGTGCCCACATACATTAACCGCAGACTCAGGGTAGGCTCTAGAGTGTATTGACATACGTTTACATACAGTAGATACTATATATAATTGCGGCACTTACGACGTGAGTCTTGTAGTTAGATTCAATAATGTATATTGTTGTGCCCACATACATTAACCGCAGTCTCAGGGTAGGCTGTAGAGTTTATTGACATACGTTTACATACAGTAGATACTATATATAATTGCGGCACTTACGACGTGAGTCTTGTAGTTAGATTCAATAATGTATATTGTTGTGCCCACATACATTAACCGCAGTCTCAGGGTAGGCTGTAGAGTTTATTGACATACGTTTACATACAGTAGATACTATATATAATTGTGCACTTACGACGTGAGTCTTGTAGGTATATTCAATAATGTATATTGTTGTGCCCACATACATTAACCGCAGTCTCAGGGTAGGCTGTAGAGTTTATTGACATACGTTTACATACAGTAGATACTATATATAATTGCGGCACTTACGACGTGAGTCTTGTAGTTAGATTCAATAGTGTATATTGTTGTGCCCACATACATTAACCGCAGTCTCAGGGTAGGCTGTAGAGTTTATTGACATACGTTTACATACAGTAGATACTTTATATAGTTGCGGTACTTACGACTTGGGTCTTGTAGGTAGATTCAATAATGTATATTGTTGATCCCACATACATTAACCGCATACTCAGGGTAGGCTCTAGAGTGTATTGTCAACGTCAACGCAATACTGACCACGTTATCACACTGGACCAACTGACCTCAATGCAAACTGAATACTATTCAATTAGTTAAAAAGATTAAATTCCATCTAGTTTATGACTATTCCATGATCCATAATGGTACAAGTTATAGTACAAATTACTTGAAAATTAATTAAAATAAAATGGATTAGAAACTAAAATAAAATGATTGCATTGTGTTTACAAATATTTTTAAATGTATGATACATACACTTGTTTAGTAACGTTCGATAGCCTTTCAGTAACTTGAATATGTCTATTGCATGTAAAGCACTTTTATATTAATTACATTTACTAAAGATTTGTGATAATTGTACACTAGGAAGAATAAGAGTAAACCCAGTTGTAAAAAACACAAATATTTGAAATTTTACAAACATCTTAACATCTTTTGACTCATGACTTGTAACTTGTAACTCTAATTATTTTGATATTAAAAGTCTAAATAGCGTCTTTCTAAAAACCAAGGTGCGATGAAGTTTTTGTAAAAAGGTATGTATTAACCCTAACAATCTATTTTTGGTATTCTAAAAGATAATTGTCAACTCGATTTGTGGTGAATATGTTTTCAACAATACGAAATGTTGAGTACTGGTGGTGGAATTGTAGGCTACTACAAGACATCCACTAGGAATATGGTAAACCTTACTGACTAACCTCAGAGTTAATTCAGCTAAAATATTAATTTTATAACAGTAAGAACTCAACATCAACTTAATTTTGACTTAAATGCATAAAACAAGCTTACATTAATTTATTATCAAAACCATTCAGTAAATTTAGAATACTTGTATTTAATTTTTATTTTGTAAATAATTGACAAGAAAAATAAAAAAATTAATCCGCATCTGAAAACAGGAGTAATTTGTAAGTAAATATTTACATTTGTTCTCATACAAGACTTATTAAGAGTACTGCACTGCTTGAGAACTGACAAGGTTATGTTTGTGTCTATAGCAATATTATTTGACATAGCGTATTGTAAATGGCCTATTAAGATTAAATTTACTATTTGTCGTTCGTGGAATACGGATATTATTACTATAAATAATTAATATTTAAGTATTATATATTTAATAATTAGGAAGAAAACAATCAGGAACATATTCGAGTTAAATTTAGCATGTTTTTAATATTTTACAAACACGTTCAAGATATCCGTTCCGACTTCACTTTTAATTTGTTAGAATTTATTTTGTTAAATGTAATTAACAAGGAAATGTAAATGAAAATAGGTCCTTTGAACGTTATGACTTTTAATTATAAAAGTGGCGTTAAGGACAGACACATTATTGATTGTTGCTTGCCCAATGATTGGCACTCCGGAGTTCAGAGGAGATGGTCACGGGATCACATCCCAGTATGTAACTAGATATATGTTGTCCACTTTCCCATAACAACGTAAAAACATACTGGCTTTCAAGGAACATAAACATTCCAGGCATCCCTATGGGAGTCCCTGTGGACTAAGGTCCAACATGTATCCTCTTGCACGCACACTGTGTTAAACGTCCCTTCTGTGAAATTTTGGTGAGTTTTTAATATTTAATAACACGTATAATACTAACTAATTAAGTATTGAAGTATGTAACAAATTAAACTACCTCAATCAGCTTATTGTAAAACCTAACGTTGGTTTTTTTTGTATAAAATAACAGTAAGGCTCGTAAATAAATAACGTTTTTTATATATCATCATTTGTCATTTAAAATATTATTTGTTATTTATCGTAATAAACTTTACTGTTTATTTTAACTTTTTTCAAATGTTGTTTACAATAAAGGACTACTTTTTGTAATCACTCTAAAATGTCCAGGAAAACGTTTATTGGTCTGCCTTTGAAGCCAATTTATGCTGTAATATAAACACCAAATGTAACACAGTTATATTTGACAAACATTCCCACAAAGTGGACTTTGAATGCATTTTGTATTCTAATATCAACAATTGTATATTTAGTATGCCATCCTATTTATTAACATTCAACAACAAACGCTAATATCCGTTTTATGTGATAACGTATGATCCAGAAGACATATTATTTTTGTCTGTTAGTAAACAGTGAAAATAAACCATGTTTACAATGCAAATGGACATTTGCCGTTAATTTTACATAAAAAAATAATAAAACTAAAATATTCTTTTGTTACGGAACATTCAATTATGCATCTTATGTTCGTAAATATGTTTTAATAGTTTATTAGAAAATTCAAAATATTAATAGCGTTTAATATACAGTATATCAAATATTTACATACTACTCATGTGACTTAATGTGATCTTTTCGCATTAATTACACTTTTTTGCCATTTAAATTTGTAGATTTTATGATCTGATTCTAATATAAACTAAATGAGAAAAGGTTGACAGTTTTAAAAGAAGAGCTATTGTTCGTTGGAAGAAAGGAAGCAATTAATTGTTCAATGTTTGTATAATCTGACAACTTAACACGCTCTCTCCCTCGTAGCCTTGGCGCTACAGTTGACTGGAAGGATATATTTGACGCATAATACTGCCTCTCTATACATGTTTATTATGTAACGTAATCCTGCTAACGTTTTATTACCATTCTATTAATTGATCAAAAACAAACAAACATAAAATACAATTTTTTTACCTTCAAGAAGTTATTTTAGAAAACGCCTGATTTTCTAAGCTGTTACATAACCGTTTTTGTATGACGGCCATTATACTGCTTACTTTTCTACACTAAATAAGCGGTGTATACATAATTCGATTGGATATGTAATAAGATAAAATATTTGTACAACCCATAGGTTACGGAAAAGCAAGAAAATAATGATATCATATACATCTGAGCAAAACAAATGGTTTATTTATTTGATAATTATTTGATAAAATCATCACATCTTAGGAGTAAGTTAGCTTTTTACAGAACATTAAAAAAGAGTATTTTCATTCAGAGAGAAGGCTGCGACTAATATATAATCTCAACATTAATAACACAAAATTTTGACGTATTGCTTCTATTCACAGAAAAAAATATTGTAGCTTCTTAATAATAGATTAATTGAACTCATATATTATAATCAAAAAAAAACTTACAGGGTTTGCATTTTTACTCACGAAATATGTATGAAAAATAAAAAAATGTGTGTTTAAGAAATGTATGAAGAAGCTAATAACCAAAAGGAGAATAAATCACTCCAGACTAATTGTGTTCCAAAGAAGTTTTAATTACCTGCCAGCCATTTGTAAAGTAGGATTAGGCCTGCTGTCTTCACGACAGAAGTTTTTTAAATTCAGCACAGCATCAGCTTCCTTTTCAAGTATCGAATTACTTTTATAAATGAAATTTGCTTGATTCTATCAGTGCGAACATCAAATTAGCTTCATAATAGTTCTAAGAGTGGTTAACGAACGCTAATAAATGAAAATATAAAGTATTTTTATATGTTCTAAGGTGGTTTTGTGTTCTTCGCTGCTTATTAAAAACTTAGGATAGTACAATGTTTTTACCAATCAACCCATTAATGGCCTGTTATTTTAATTTGCTTGCTTAATATATTTTTGTTCTGCTTCATAGTCTCGTATTATGTTGACTTTACAATTATTCCGCATATTGTACTCTATATCAGTAAATGGAGAGTATTTTTCAAATAGCATTCAAATGAGGAACAATCTTGAATATCTTCCTCAACTATAATTTGTTTCCTTCAATAAATAAATTATCTCACAATTCTGCAATGAATGTTGCCCCCCCCCCCCCCACTTAAACTTTCTTGGCTACTTGTTCTGTCATGCTTAACACTGCAGAAGCTACATATGTATGTGCATACTGACACGATTTTCATTAGTATATAACTTATGCTGCTTTTTTAAATAATAAAATAATGTAGGATTAAGCCAACACAAACAACCCTAGAAATCAATTAGAGTACAATATAAATGTCTTTATTTGGCAGATCGTATGAATATTTTAAAATTAGAAAATCATATTGTTATAAGATATTTGTAGAATTAATTGGTCAAATTTGAGTTTTTTTCATTACTAAATAATCTCATTGTTTCCATACTTTACATTATTTAATAGACTGAATAATTCATTTTGTAATTTTTTGTTTTTATATTCTATTAGCCATTCTTTTTTGATACTCTAAGTACTGTGGTTCTTTTTTGGTTGAAAATGTAAAGAATTTTACAATTGAGGTACTATATTTCCCAAGAAAAAGTGAAAATTATGCCAGCATAGCAATATGAAACTGAAGAAGAGAATACAGGTAGGTATAGCCATTGTCAAAGAATTGTATAAGGCATATAACATATATGTTTATTATACTAGTGAACAAAATTATTGCAAGTGTTTTGATTAATTTGAATAGTCCCGAGTTAAAAGTTTGTAAACATAATAGTGTTATGTTGAAAAGATTTCAGTAAATTTACTTCAAGGAACCTTTGTAAAAATGTATTACATTAATTGTACCATAAAGAGTGCTTGATTAATGTCACTTTAATACATTAATAGTAGGAATATATGACATTTAATGTTTTTCACTGCTGTCAAACTGTTTTACGACATAAAACTTGTTTGTGTTATAAAATAGATAGGAACGACACATTGAAATCTTTGAATTTGGATAACTTCTTATATTCCTTGATAAGCCTGTATTATTTCGTTTTGATTATATATTGGATATTCAATGTAAATTGTATAGTTGAAATAGAAGTGAAACTTAATGTAGTATTTTTGACATATACTATTAAAGAATACACATCGTATTCAGACTATTTATATCAAAAGACAGAAAAATACAATAGGTCTGACTGGCTTATCTAATCATTGCTTAGTGCTTAGTTACAAATTGCTTTAAAGTAAAATTGCTTCCTTTATTTGTTATTTTGAGTTTTACAATGTAACCTTCACTTATAAACATCATTTTTTACTGAAATTATATAAAAGATTTAACTAACTTTATTTAATCAAAAGTATTATTGAGAATTCTAAATTGTTTTCAAAAGCATGAAAAGGTAGTAAGCATAGATAAATCACATTATACCTACGTTCTTATATGGTTTATCAGATAATCTTGCCTGTCGTCATGTCATTTAAATCATGACCATTCAGTAGCATAACGGTACGCCAGCATCGCCCACTAAACTGTACGCGAGCATCGCTCGCTAGACTGTAAGCCAGAATCGCTCGCTCGACTGTAAGCCAGAATCGCTCACTAGACTGTACGCCAGCATCGCTCGCTAGTCTGTAAGCCAGCATCTCGCTAGACTGTAAGTCAGCATCGTACGGTAGACTGTACGCCAGCATCGCCTGCAATACTGTACGCCAGCATCGCTCGCTAGTCTGTAAGCCAGCATCTCGCTAGACTGTAAGTCAGCATCGTACGCTAGACTGTACGCCAGCATCACTCGCTAGTCTGTAAGCCAGCATCTCGCTAGACTGTAAGTCAGCATCGTACGCTAGACTGTACGCTAGCATCGCCCGCAATACTGTACGCCAGCATCGCTCGCTAGTCTGTAAGCCAGCATCTCGCTAGTCTGTAAGCCAGCATCTCGCTAGACTGTAAGTCAGCATCGTACGCTAGACTGTACGCCAGCATCGCTCGCTAGTCTGTAAGCCAGCATCTCGCTAGACTGTAAGTCAGCATCGTACGCTAGACTGTACGCCATCATCGCCCGCAAGACTGTACGCCAGCATCTCGCTAGACTTTAAGTCAGCATCGTACGCTAGACTGTACGCCAGCATCGCTCGCTAGTCTGTAAGCCATCATCGTACGCTAGACTGTACGCCAGCATCGCGTGCTAATTATTAAATGCTGATCACTTTATTTACTTTCACTAAGGATCAGGAACATTTTACTATAAAGACATGACCTTTCACTTTTATTGTTGTATTTCGTAAATATAACTCTCAGATATATTTAATTAAATATGAATTCTTAATAATACTGAATAAGTGCTAAATTAGAAAACAGAATTTTCTTTCTCGAGAAAGCTATTTTTTTCAAGGACAGAGCATTTATTTTATGTAATATATTCCACAGTTAGCTAATATTATATATTCTGTATTACTGTTTAAAGAAAACTTATGATTCATAGTTACAGAAAAAAAGTAAGTATAAATACTTTCCTTTGAACAGAAGAACTTATGTATTACGTTTTTTAAATGTTTCCAAAGCTCATTAACATATCAAATTACATCCTCGAACATTGAAATACTATATTAAGGGCATGATAGTACTTAACAATAAAGGCTTTTGCTAGTAAATATAAAGCAACAAAGACTGGAATACACCATATACCATCTTACTTAAAATATTGTTTAAAACTTTATAATTTTGTATAATATTATGAATATTTTAGTACAAACATTCGTTTACATAAAAATAATTGCTTAGCATATACGCTTAAATATTTATTATATTATTGGTAATTATATAGAACAGATTTTCCTTGCCAATTTTCCGATTGATTTTTGTTTACTGTAGATAAATATATAATAAAAAAGAATATTATTTTAATTAAATTCAAGCGGAAAAGCCGGAATTTTAGAATACTGAGGAAAAAGAGAACAATATTTTTTCTTCAAAATATGGTGATGTGGATACTGGAACTGTGTGGAATTTCCCTTATCACGAATATTATAAGTTTTTTACAATTAAGGTCGTTAGCACAGGAAATGTTCCGATTTCAGTAAGATTACGTTCTGTGAGGGTAGGGCTAGTTTAGGTTATGTTAGGTTTGGTTAGGTTATACTAGGATTAGTTAGGGTATGTTAGGATTAGTTAGGCCTATTATAAATTGGCTTATAGAATAACTGGTTAAAACTCCTCAAACTTCATAGGTTTACCTAACATAATCTAACCTAACCTAACCAAACCTAATATAACTTACCCTACCAATACCCAACCTAGACTTATCTAAACAGAACGTAACCTTACTTAAATTATTGGCACATTTCCGGCGCTTACGTGCTTAATATTGGTTAGATTGTCATACGTGCTTAATACCTTGTCATATTCGTACTCAGGACAAAGTTCTGCATACTTTGAGTACACACGTTGTTTAAGTAAACATACACTTTTCGGTTTTTCCTCAGTTTCGTACTTTTCCGGTGAAAAAACCGACCGTTTTCTTGTTTTTTAGCTATGTTTATACTATGAAAATATTCAGCCAACAAATCGTTAAGACATCGTTCTATATAATTACAATGGTTTCGATATACTTTAATACCTTGATATAGTTTAACCTGCAGAATACGCTTTAGGCTTTACTAAATATAGTTCATATAGTGAAATAACTTAAACGTTGTGAGAACAAATCACTTACGTAAGATTCAATTCTAGCTGGTGAGCAGTTTTTTTATTTTTATGTTTTAGAGAAAGTTGAAAATCTGTTAAGCAACCGTAAGGTACTGTGATTTTAGTGACATTAAGAGAGAATTTATCGATGAACTTTTAGCAAACATAAAATATAATCTTAAACAGATGCTTTCGGGTGGAGGGAAAATGTATATTTGTTATGATTATATTAATGTTATATAAATGTTATTCAATGTTATATAAATATTATATAAATTATATAAATGTTAATATTAATGTGTTTAAAGAAAAATTTGAATTGTACCTGAAAACTGTTTTATGAAAATAGACTTTTTTTATTTTATATTTGCAACGAGTCACTTTTTACGATGGAATTAAGTTTTTAAATAATTGTTCTTTTCTAATTATGTAATGTAAATCCTTAGTTAATATTAATGTTCCCATTGCGTTGTTTCTTAATTTTAAATACTTATTGCCAGTTAATTTTAATTATGTTCTACAACTTATTACCTATTTATATTTATTAACTATACATAATTCATATATATAATTTATTACTTATTATATTTGTCAACTATTTATTTCATATTTATTATTATATTTTACATATTTATTGCATATTTGTTAACTATTTAGTTCAAATTATTTAAAATTTGTTACATTTGTTTCCTATTTATTGCATATTTATTTATTAACTATTTATTGTATGTTTATAAAATATTTATCAAGTTCTTGGACCTTATAACTTGTAAATATGTAAGTGCTTGTTTATTACTTTCTTTAACAGTGTATAGACTGGCTGGTTTAATGAAATATTTATCGGGTTCAAAATGTTAAAATTGTTTGCTTCAAATGTAATTGGGGTTATTGTTGCATGAAATTAAATAAAATAAAAACAGTTACAGTGTCTACGGCCATAAATTAGTACGTTTTGTTGGCTGTATTTTGTAGACAATAAACTTATTATATAATGAATTTAACATTTTATTTTAACATTAAATGGATATACAATTGTTTTAATTGAACGTCAGAGTTAAGTCTATAGTGCATATTTCATTCTAGTGTGCATATTTAACTGTATCATATTAAGTGTATTATGTTGTAACTAAACGCCTTGAAAGCTAATAAATGATAATAGGCCCTAAAAGCACAAAGTAATAAGTTTGTAGCATTGAAATTACAAATTGATACCTAAAACTGATGTACTTAATTAATGACAAACTAGTAAGGGAACAAACTAATAATTAAAGTAAACCATGTTACATGCGGTAAGACATGATCTGTACATAACACCAGGTACGTGACAGGACTGTATGGAAAAGCTTAACTATTAATAATGGGCCAAACTAAATAATTATAGTTATAATCAGTTAATACTATTCGGGATAGAATAAACAAACATAATTGTTGATTATTTTTAACTAAAAATGTTTTTAATAACAAAATTTTAATGACATGACGGTGTATAATGTGTAGAGTAAAGATGTCAAAACACATGCATTTTCAAACGTTGTAATGGTTAGTATTTTTTTGAAGGTTTCTATAATGTGCCAGTATTTACAAAAGCCTCACAACAAAATCATTGACGTCTCCAAGTGCCAGCACATAAATAAAAGATATGACGCGTGACTCGCCGAGTCGGGTACGACCTTGATCAGAGACTCGCCTAGCCCGAGCCACCCCGAGCTCCTGGCTCGGCCAGTGCTGTTAGTTAGTTGTGGACACGATCTGCTATAGTCCGTACGTTGCTATCTGGTGACTCACAGTTTTGAAGAACATTGGAAGGTAACAATTTATTCTTTTAGTACGGTTTTAAAATACGTTTAGCGTTTAACTAGAAAATGCTTTTTTTACTATTTAAAAATGTAAAAAACGGACACTTTTAACATATACAAATTCTTAACATGAGTTGTACAGTAAATTAAACCGATTATAAGCCGGAATGAAATGAAAATTACATTTCTTATATTATTTTATAGTCAAAATATTTCTGTTTCACAAATAGACTGAATAAAACATCCTTAAAACAGTAATGGAATAAAAATATAATTAACTGATGACATTAAAAAAGTTATTTGAAAAAGTTATGACATTATAAAGTTATTATTTAATATTAGAATTTACAACCTAAAGAGATATGGCCTAATTTTAGTTGTACATAATGTAAATACATAGACAGTTTTGGTTTGGTTTTGGTAATCTGAGGAATGTGACAGTATAACCAACTGTTCGAATACCCAATCCATTGAAAGTAATCCTGGAAAAAGAATATCACATAAGTGTGTACTAAATCTTGAGTAAATAAATTTATTGAAACCTGGTCAGTAAATAATAAAAATAGGTCGAGAAATAAAGTTCTGGATAAGTTGGCCGAAGCCATTTCGTAGTAAATCCCAGTAATTTGGTATGTCTCATAGCTGATGAAACAAGACTGTTCTCCACTCAAACAAAGTAACTAATCTTCCACAGACGAATATCGATGGAATTGGCTTTGGTGGGTAGATAATTTCAGCTTGGTCAGTTTTATATCTCTGATTTGATCCTAATCTGAGTGACTAGCATATTTTGTAAAATGTATAATTCAGATAATCATGATTAAGAAATTATGAACTCTAAATTATCATTATTTAAGTTGAAACTTTTCAAAACCACATCCTTGATTGGAAAGGACGTAACAAAAAGGTATCAGTTACCGTAGATATTGGTACTGTATATACATCTTAGAAGAGTTTAAATATGTCCACACAATTTACACAAGCAACGTTAGGTTTAAATAAACCTACCAATTCAAATTTTAAAGCAGAACCATAAACAAATGGCACTGATAGGACTTATCAATAAAGAAAAATTGTTCGAACCATTTTTCCTCTGAACATTTTACAGCTATCAAGAACTAGTCAATCTTTATTATGGGAAAGCGAGTATAAATAATTCAGGTTATACTGAAATTCAGTTTAAAAACGTTTGACGATTAAAATATTTTATTAGTTTAAAACAAGTTCCAAATATGTGAATTCAAAACCATTAATCCATATTAGTGATCACAAGCGTTGTTTAAATAACTATTTAAAAGATTGATTGATGGTGCAAAGGGATCAAGTTTAAATACATGTATGAGTAATGGAGAGAGGACGGATATTGGAGGCCACCATTTATCTCAACTCACAATTCCATATCAAATTCCATTTGTTGTGCATTCACGTTTGGTATTGTATTGCACTGTATTTATGGAAGCATACCTTCCCTAACTGCTCCCTCCAAGTCCAGTTTGATCTGTTATATTGTCTGTTAACCTTGAACAGCATTGCTGAGTGGTTGTTTAGCATAATACAGTTAAAGGGCCCTCATTTCACCGAGAGCTTTTTGGGTTGGGAGGGGGGGGGATGGTTGCATTGACAGGTGATGCTTGTTGGCGGGATACGGCTTTTAATTATCATCGATATGGGCTGTTAAGGAGTGTAGATGAAGAAGTGGAGTATGTAATTAAGGTCTATCAATTAATAGCCCTACAGCCAGTAAACTAAGTGCCCTTAGCTCAGTGGAATCCAAACCACGTAGTATTTGTCTTATTGTGCCTGCTTGACTATTATTTATTTCTCTTCCTTGAGCTAAATAAAAACTGCATTGCCATCAACTGTTTCAGATTGGATGAATATAGTTCCATTATGATTTAATTTTAAACGTTTAATCACCATGACTCGAAATAATTAATTACTTTACGGCCTAACTTAAAACTAAATACTTTCCTCAAAAGCCGTTATAATGTTTGTATGACTATTATATTGATAATTTAGTAAATAATGAATTATAATAGTACGATTTCAATATTAAAATGTTAGTGTACTTAATAATTAATTAGCGGTGCCCTTGTATAGCCGTTTTCTTCAATTGTTGGGATTTTCACTGAAGAAAATTCAATTATATAATATTTAATAAAGCATCTAACTCTTAGTGCTCAAGTATGGCAATAGTAAAGTCTCATTAGTAATGCACTACTAAGCTCTTGAAAAAGTTAATGGTAAAATACGTCATATCCAACAAAAGAGTATGTGATTAATTTATGAAAGCGGATGTCAACTAAAGAGTTTTCTAGATGAAATACTCTCTGACCATACATATACTAGAGTGGTTTCCTAGAGAGTCAGGACGTTGTTACTTCAATAAGGCTCTCACACAAGTATTAACAAGTATAATTTTCTTTTACTATTTTATAAATTGTATTTCATAGTTCATTATTAGTTATAAAAAGTGTTACAAGTGTACATATGTTTATAAACCAACCATCTCAGTTACAATTGAAGTATTGCCACCCATTCTAGTAACAGTTAGTAACTCAGATGCCAGTAACAGTTAGTAACTCAGTTGCCAGTAACAGTTAGTAACTCAGTTGCCAGTAACAGTCAGTAACTCAGTTAGTAACTCAGATGCCAGTAACCGTTAGTAACTCAGTTGCCAGTAACAGTTAGTAACTCAGTTGCCAGTAACAGTTAGTAACTCAGTTGCCAGTAACAGTTAGTAACTCAGATGCCAGTAACAGTTAGTAACTCAGTTAGTAACAGTTAGTAACTCAGATGCCAGTAACCGTTAGTAACTCAGTTGCAGGTAACAGTTAGTAACTCAGTTGCCAGTAACAGTCAGTAACTCAGTTAGTAACAGTTAGTAACTCAGATGCCAGTAACCGTTAGTAACTCAGTTTCCAGTAACAGTTAGTAACTCAGTTGCCAGTAACAGTCAGTAACTCAGTTAGTAACAGTTGGTAACTCAGATGCCAGTAACCGTTAGTAACTCAATTGCCAGTAACAGTCAGTAACTCAGTTAGTAAAAGTTAGTAACTCAGATGCCAGTAACCGTTAGTAAATCAGTTGCCAGTAACAGTTAGTAACTCAGTTAGTAACAGTTAGTAAATCACATGCCAGTAACCGTTAGTAACTCAGTTGCCAGTAACCGTTAGTAACTCAGTTGCCAGTAACAGTTAGTAACTCAGTTGCCAGTAACTGTTAGTAACTCAGATGCCAGTAACAGTTAGTAACTCAGTTGCCAGTAACAGTTAGTAACTCAGATGCCAGTAACCGTTAGTAAATCAGTTGCCAGTAACAGTTAGTAACTCAGTTAGTAACAGTTAGTAACTCAGATGCCAGTAACCGTTAGTAACTCAGTTGCCAGTAACCGTTAGTAACTCAGTTGCCAGTAACAGTCAGTAACTCAGTTAGTAACTCAGATGCCAGTAACCGTTAGTAACTCAGTTGCGGGTAACAGTTAGTAAATCAGTTGCCAGTAACAGTTAGTAACTCAGATGCCAGTAACCGTTAGTAACTCAGTTGCCAGTAACCGTTAGTAACTCAGTTGCCAGTAACAGTTAGTAACTCAGATGCCAGTAACAGTTAGTAACTCAGATGCCAGTAACAGTTAGTAACTCAGATGCCAGTAACAGTTAGTAACTCAGATGCCAGTAACAGTTAGTAACTCAGTTAGTAACAGTTAGTAACTCAGATGCCAGTAACAGTTAGTAACTCAGTTAGTAACAGTTAGTAACTCAGATGCCAGTAACCGTTAGTAACTCAGATGCCAGTAACAGTTAGTAACTCAGATTCCAGTAACAGTTAGTAACTCAGAAGCCAGTAACAGTTAGTAACTCAGATGCTAGTAACAGTTAGTAACTCAGTTGCCAGTAACAGTTAGTAACAGTTAGTAGTTTAGTAAGTAACAGTAAGTAGTTCAATAAGTAACAGTTCGTAACTCAGTTAGTAACGCAGATGCCAGTAACAGTTAGTAACTCAGTTAGTAACAAATAGTAACTCAGATGCCAGTAACAGTTAGTAACTCAGTTAGTAACAGTAACTCAGTTGCCAGTAACAGTCAGTAACTCAGTTAGTAACAGTTAGTAACTCATTTAGTAACAGTTACTAACGCAGATGCCAGTAACAGTTAGTAACTCAGTTAGTAACAAATAGTAACTCAGATGCCAGTAACAGTTAGTAACGCAGATGACAGTAACAATTAGTAACTCAGTTGCCAGTAACAGTTAGTAACTCAGATGCCAGTAACAGTTAGTAACTCAATTGCCAGTAACAGTTAGTAACTCAGTTAGTAACAGTTAGTAACATTTAGTAACTCAGTTAGTAACAGTTAGTAACTCAGTTAGTAACAGTTAGTAACTCAGTTAGTAACAGTTAGTAACGCAGATGCCAGTAGCAGTTAGTAGCTCAGTTGCCAGTAACAGTTAGTAAATCAGTTAGTAACAGTTTATGATATCATAGATTGTACGCTTAAATCCATTTCATAAATTAATTGAGCCACTTTCTGTCATAAATTCATGCTCATTCAATTACCACAAAGTAATGTAAAACTAATTTAATGATTTACTTACTCTAACGTTTTGATATTAGAATTTACTAACTTTTAAACAAAATTACCCGGACACAAAGATAAGTAATTATTAGACTAACATAAATAAATATACACAGAGCAATTACTAGTCAAAACAGTATTTAGTATGTTTGAAAAATTACTATTACTATCTAAAATGATCATAAAATACAGGGTGTTTTATAATAATAAAGTTGTGATGGTTTTTTTTATTCGAAATATATATATATATATATATATATATATATATATACATATATATATATATATATATATATATATTTAACTGTCTGTAAAAACAAGGTAAGGATCCCCTTTTAAAGTAACTAGTCAGACTCATGGTTTTCACAATCACAATGTGGCCAATTTAAAAAGACACCCTGTATAGTAATTATATTTGATATACAAACATTAAAAAAATACATTTCTCTTAAAATAAAAAAATAAAACTAGCGAGAAAACAAAAAAATCTCATCAAACCCACATCTACTGTCGGCGCAGAAATTATTTGTACCCGAGTTTGAAGGTTGTTCACTAAGAAACTATGAGGGCTATGAAAATTTCAATTACACCATTAGTATCTCGTTTAATTTGCGTTTTGGCATGTTCATTTTAAAAGTTTATTATAAGTTTTAGTAGTTTTTTCCTAGTTAGAACCAAAAAAGTACTGGAATTTTAACTAGTACTTACTGTACATTAAATGTACACAGTTATTACACAAAAACTTGTTATTGTACTACATTTATATGTTAATATGTGGTCCATAGAAATATTTTCTATAAATTTAATTAATTTTAGAATTTTAACTTCTCTAGAAAAAATGTTCCTATCAATTCCATAGGAAATTCTTTTCTTTGCTTCTAAAGGTCGTAAAATTGTTTAGTTGGTCTGGTTGTAATTCTTATGGCATGTATTGTTACGATACATTACTTTCATATGTGTAAGTAAATACAGTAATTTTAAGTCGATATAAATTAATTTAAAATAACTTTCAATTAATAGATTTAAATGGATTTAAATCAATATGAATAAATGAATCTATTCCATCATAACCAGTACATAGTTATAATAAGAAAACAACCCGGAATTGACTGACCACTTTTATGAGTAGTGTGGTCAGTATAGGCAACAAAATACAACAGGTTTCTTGTCAGAGTCCAGATTATAGTAACATGTTGTTATCAGCCGGGCTGCTCTCCGTGGCGTCTACACCTAACACTGATAAGGCACATAACAGGACCTGCTATGCAAGACCGTACCTTCACTGCAATTCACAACTGCTGCACTTCACTACAATACTAATAAACACAACAATTCACTTCAGCCTAGTATAAAATTATTTACCACTGCATTTACTTACACATATAAAAGTACTATTTTTTTAAATAAAAAAACTTATAAATAATTTATACAAATCGAAAGAGTTTTCCATGCATGAAGACATACAAAATCAAAACTAATCCCCATGCAAATATAAAAGAGAGCCTATTTATTTTAGGCACTAAAGCTGAAAAACTAGCTCCCATAACGAAAATTAAAATACATATCTGGTGGACAGAAGAATGTGACAAATTCATTGGGCTAAGAAGAAAAGCTTGGCAACAGTGGCAGTCACAGAAATATGAACACAACAGACAACATTTCTTGAACGTGAGGAAACTAGTGAGCAAGAGCATCAAAAGAACAAAGAAAGACCAATAAGACCTAATCTTTCTTTCAGAACAATGAAGAGTATACCAAAAACAACACGAGGAACTTTTACATCACTTTTAAACAGAAAATAACCAAATACTGCCCACCAACCCGACAACTCCAAGATAAAAACATAAATATTGCTCACGACAATAGGGAAAGTTTCCAAAATGTTGCTGAATATTTCAGAAACCATCTCAATTGTGAAAACCCTACTGAAAACATTAACTTGACCACCTCAGCAATACCCAACCCAGATTCGGGTTCACCCACTATCGAGGAGCTACAATAAATCATATCAAATTTAAAAAAAACTATAAGGTCTCAGGAGAAAATCAAATCACAGCTGAACTTTGGAAAATGTTAATAAAAGTTCTTTGAAGATATTTGGAGGAAATAAAAAAATCCTAGATGAATGGAAGACAGCCCTTATCAACCCTCTCCATAAGAAAGGGTCCAAAACAGACCTAAACAACTACAGGGGGATATCTCTGTTAGATGTAACTTACAAAATAGTCTCTAAATTTTTACAGAATAGGATAGCAAAACTACAAAACTAATCAAAGAGACCCTTACAGATTGCCCCACTTACAGCTCTCCAATTCGGGGAAAGCTTTCTGATCCTTTTGAGATAGAAACTGGTGTTCGGCAAAAAGATAGTCTCTCCCTACTACTGTTTAACTGTGTCTTATTAAAAATAGTCAGAGATTGGAGTAGAAACACAAAAAGTGGAATCCGATTAGGGACAAACTCTAATGAATCAAAATCAACTGCATAGCCTTTGCAGATGTTCTGGCCCTACTAGCCGAGATCTGGGAAGAAACCATGGAGCAGATAATTAAATTAAAAAATCATGCGGGAAAATAGGACTTAAAATCTCCTTCGCGAAAACTAAAATAACAAAAAAACTCAAAGAGCTCACCAAAACATATTAAAGTAGAAGCTCAAAAATAGAAATTGTCTAAGAATTAAAATATCTGGGAGAATGGATCAGCTGGAATGCCCTCGAGAAAATGGCAATGGAAGCTAGAAGAAACACATTTGAATTGGCCTTCCAAGTTACAAAAAACACATAAAACGTTTCTCTTATGGAATTCAAAAAGAAGACATTATAACAAGGTAATTGAACCAGAGGCTCTATTTGCAGCTGAAACACTTGCCCTCACCAACCATGGCCCGATTCAGAAGCTAGAGATCAAAGAAAGGAAAATATTAGGAAAGATTCTAGGCCCCAAATTCCATAACAACAAATGAGTGCATACCCAAAATGAAACCCTCTATCATGCAACTGAAAAACTGTCAGACAGAATGAGGAAGAGACGAATAAATTTGTATGGACACATTCTCAAAATGAACTCAAATAGACTAACCAAAATACTGATTGATTTTTTCCGCTACAAAAAGACAAACTGGTTTAAAGAAACAGAGAAGGACTTAAAAGAACTCGAAATCACAGAAAATATGCTCATAGATAGGACTGCTAAAAATATCACCAAAGACAAGAAAAACATATTCAAATTCAAAATTAAATCCAATAGAACAATCAACATCTCTGATACAGAAAGAAAAACAAGATCCAAACGAATGAAACAATACGAAGCTAAAATAAAATCACAGGACATTCAGAAGTGATTGATCCAACGTACTCCAAAGTTGAGAGAAACTGAAGAAGAAGAAGATGGAAAAATGGTTACATAAACATATTTACACTTATTCGGCATAGTGATGGTCAGATGTTTGTTTATTTAAAAACGTAGTCCTTAAGTTACATAAAGTAAATCTATCATTTTTGTTTACATCGTTTTTTAAATATATTTCAAATTAAAAATATTTTAATAAATAATATATCGTTTTTTTATATAGATTTTAGATCGTTTTTTTAGATAGATGGATAGATTTTAGACTCTATATAATATATTTATTATTTAGAGTACTATATCGATTTTTAGATAGTAAAATGTTTTATTTTAATTTCAGTAATTTTTTTAACGTTGCCCAGTTCTAAGAGGCTAATGATGTCATTAGTATAATGACTAGGTTTTGCAGATTTTAAATTATGTAATAGCCAATAAAACAGCTCTGTGATTTGATGCTTGTAAAGGGATCAGATGTAATCTGTTTAATAAGTCAAATTATTGTAATAATTTAATTTTCCGTTATTATTAGAACTGAACGATTGTTAATTAATTGATTGGAATAGCTTCCTCAATAATTTAACTAACCCTGAGGAGAAGGTTAAATCAATTGTTTTACTTTCGTATTATTACATATTTATTGTGTTTATTAAATTAACTTTATATTGTAAAATATACTACATTCATATTATACTTTCCTAAAAAACATTATTTTTATTGGGCTAAATTAAGGATCTAAAGGGGGGACTGCTAAACAATTTAAGATCTCTTTTTATTGGGCTGCTGACAAAAAGGCTAAATTTAAGTTTAAAGGATAAAAGCATGCGCTATGTTAACCAGGATTTCTTGGACGCGCCACTTACTTAATCAAATCCCACGTATAAGCAGCTCCCAGAACATGGCATTAATATACTGGTTGAATGAAACTTGGGAATCATGTTTAACATTTATTGGAACGAGTGCAGGGACTGGTTATTGAAATGTTCTCCTTATTTCAATTGCTTAACAAAGATGCATTATACAAAATAATGGTGATATGAAAAGTAACTCAGAAAAAAACTTAGAACTTTATTAAATTACAGTTTTAATTCGAACAAAGTTCACAAGGACTTAGTTGGTAAGAAAATATTTAAAATTAATTTTTTAAATACTCCTTTTACTTTCTTAATAAATAGCACTCCTTTTTATAGACTATTATCTTTTCTAAAAAAAGAGCTCAACATTCTTAAAAAGGTACAACGGGTTTGTACCACCCAAAAAGCCGCTGTTTTAAATAAACACGCTATTAATCACCATGTGTAAACAATAATTCTAATATGTACTATGATTATTTTTCGGCATTCTATGAAAAATACAGGAAGGGTTAATTGTGTATGCTCTGCACAGCGTTAAATAACAAAGGTTGCTTTCCTTTGGCTGTAAAGATTACAACCTGAAATCTTTTATAAATAGATTTCAACTAATATACATCTTTATAAATATGGAATAATATTTACTGCGTTTATCTTTGAACGTAGAATTTGAGGGATAAGGAAGGAGACTGACAATGTGATGACCCTGCTTCGGCAAACTGGGGAAATGCCAGCATTTATTTTTAATGGTTACCAGCTCTGAATACGTTTGTCGGAATATCCAAACGTATATGGTACAAGGTATTACAAGAAGTTGCCTTATTATTAGTTGGTTATTTGTCGTCTGGTCACATTCTAGATGTATAAAAGAGGCAAAACACAACCTACCGGAGTATGATTCATTTATTTATGTGATTATAATTAAGACGATGTAGCCGTATCTTTATAGATCAAGTAATGGGTACCATTGTTTTATTGAATAAAACCATTGAGACAAATGTTTTTATAAGAAATATGGCTGCTGAAGGTTAGCCTTTCTCTAAGTGGCATGTATGTGAACTATACGGTAGTGGGAGTCTGGTTGTGGCTACCAATCACCTAATTACGACCTTTAGTTACCTAATGGTCGTAGGTATTTTTTTAAATTTCGAAGGTTAAAAAATAGTTTATTTATGAGATACGAGTATAAGACCTCGATATTTTTGCTGTTAAATTAAGATTATAAGATGTGGTTAAATTAAATATGATAATATTGGTATTTTATGTCACGTAAATAAGTCATTAAAATGCTGTTAAAATTGTACTTGTAAAATTATAAATTAGACTTTTTATATTTAATTAGTAGGTACAATCTGTGATAACGCAAATTATCAGTGATTTAGGCAATTATAAAATTAAGTTTTGAACAATAAATAATACATAATTTTATTAACATGATAATGATACTAATATTTCCAATTTGTGTAGCAATATGTCATGCCTAACTACACTAATCACTAAATGCAAAAAATGTCACAATATTAAATCGAGCTATTTTAAAAATTTATCAGAATAAGAGAGTAATCGGTTTAAGCTTCATCACTTTTTGGCCAGGATTCAAATCTTAAGGACAAAATATGAACAGAGCCTCTTCCTAGCCTAGTGGCTATCTCTTGTGACTTTAATGTAAGAGGATAACGTGTTCACATTCCAAAAAGTTCAACTAATTTAGCTTGATTCGTTTGGATTGTGGTCCCATAACAATATTAAAATGCAAATCCCTCGATGTTAAAAGGAATAAATTAAAAAAATAAATAAAAAGGAATATTTTGGTTAAATTGTACCATCAATTCCTGGCTTAAATTTAGACGAAATCATTTCCAAGATTAGATGCGCAAGTTAAGGATCTGGTTTCGTTATTATTACCCATACAATAATTATCTTTGATGGTTAAGTAAAGAGCATTTAGTAAAAAGGTGGCTTGATGATACAATTATTTTCAAACTTATTAAGCTTATATTGAGCATATGAATTTAGTGTTGAATATACGTATTATTTAGACGCAGTTTAGTTTGTAAGTCGTGAAATCGCCCAGTGTTATTTTACACCGGAAAATTAGACATAGAATTTTACTGGACATACCTCTTTCCCTGCATAATATTGTTATATTATTTTATTCTCAACATTTATGGGTTTATTATTAATTGTATGCGTTCATAAAATTAGCAAACTTATTTTATGTACGCTCTTGTTAATGCTATAGATGAATTCATAAATTTGTTTAACCCTTTGCATTCTCATATCCAGTATACCGGGATATGGTGTTTTCCTGTACCACTCCGGTTAAAAGTCACCTACCTGTCTGTCAGCTCTCATATCCAGCATTACTGGCTAACCCTAGTTTCCTTTACAGCTCTGCTATGAGGTCACCTGATGTCTAAATGGACATTTAAAAGTCCAAATATTTTAATGGTATACTAGTACTAAAAACCTAATGTTTACTTTTTCTCATTATTTGGTTTGTTTATTTTATTGCGATTAAAACTCATTGTGCTAGAAAATTGTTTAGTAATATTAAATTATTTTAAGGAAACTCTTACTACAGGACAGTTTTTGCTTTTTTTAAAAAAAAAGCTGGTTTTTTAAATGTTGTTTACAGTTAATATCTATAAAAATGATGTAAATAAGAGCTAATGTTAAATAAAATTTAAAAATGTTACAAGAAATCCTTGAAAACCTTGCAAAAAAGTTTAAACGTTACACAACAAATTTACCTTGACAATTATGTAAAAAATAAACTTGTGTTAAGAATAAAAACAGATACAAGTTTATTTTTTATGTTAAATGAAATACTTAAATTACGTATTTAGTCTGGCAGCCCTGGGCACAGAGCGTTAGCTTTGTTTTCAATTGTTATCCCTTTGCTGGGACTGGAATGACGTAAGAGCTCCTACACAACTAAGGACAACATTTGTCTTTCATTTTCAGTAATATTAGTAAACTATGTTTATTTATTACAATGTCATGCGGCAAGAACTTTTAGTTTGTAAAGCTATTTTTATTTATTAATATAACCAAATGTATTATTAAAAAAGTATTTGTTTTGATTCTTATCATAGTTCTGAGGAACAAACACAGGTCACACCATTTACTAGTTACAGTAGAAATTAACATAAAATTAAATAAATCTTTCATAACAATATCCAGTGATACTGGATATAAGAGGGTTTGAGGAAAATGGCATGTATCCAGCTATACTGGATATGAGAGTTGACGAGCATGACTTCAACTTCTTACAAGAGCTGTGAAGGAAATTAAAGATAGCCAGTAACGCTGGATACAAGAGCTGATGGATAGAACAGACAAATTTTCTAAGAGTGCAAGGGGTTAAGTTGTTTGAATGCCATTTAGGGAATTTGTTAAAAGTAATTACACTTTTATTATAATAGTAATTTATTAAGTTCTGACAAATTTGTAACGCAGTATAGTTTCGGTTAGTACGGTGATGCGCAATGTATGGATTAACTAAGAATTTGTGACACAATATAATTTCGGTCAGTACGGTGATGCACAATGTATGGATTAACTAAGAATTTGTGACCCAATATAGTTTCGGTTAGTATGGTGATGCACAATGTATGGATTAACTAAGAATTTGTGACCCAATATAGTTTCGGTTAGTATGGTGATGCACAATGTATGGATTAACTAAGAATTTGTGACCCAATATAGTTTCGGTTAGTACGGTAATGCAAAATGTATGGATTAACTAAGAATTTGTGACCCAATATAGTTTCGGTTAGTATGGTGATGCACAATGTATGGATTAACTAAGAATTTGTGACCCAATATAGTTTCGGTTGGTACGGTGATGCACAATGTATGGATTAACCAAGAAATTCTGACAAACTTATTTAAATCCATATTATGATTATCATATTAGCAAAATCATATGTTAAAAACTATAGTACCTGCAGATAAAATGTGACATTATATTGTTATACCACTACAAAGTATTATTAAACATTACTGTTTAAAGCCTATAAATGATGTTGGAATCTGCTTCCTGAAATGGGCCCTTTAATTTACAATAGCACAGCTTTAAATGACAACAGTTATTAAAGAGAGTATTGTAACATCCAATCACATACAAAGCTGGGCAAGTCTGGAATATATTTATTAATTTCAAAACCATTGAAGGAAATGTAATTACACTTTGCAGTTATGTACATGTCTCTCTATACCAAACATTTAGTCATATTTTACTTGTTTTTCGCATAGCCAGGCGATGGCCCATGAAGGAAGTCTTATAATTGTTAAGTGTAAGCCTACCTCGAGTTATACCTTATTTTAAAGGTCTTTTTTTTAAACACAATAGTCCAACCTGAGGTCAAAAGGATGACCTAGTCAGAAAATACAGCTATATAAAGAATTTAATGTCAAGGCTGGGCAAAAGTCTGGACTGTATTTATTAATTATAAAACTATTTAAAGAAAAGTAATAAAATTTTGTAGTTATGTCCATGTTTCTATACCAAATATATGGACATATTTTACTTTTTTTTTTTGCATATCCAGGGAATGGCCCATGAAGGAAGTCTTAAAAATGTAAAATGTAAGCCTACCTCAAGTTATACCTCATTTTAAAGGTTGTATTGTTTTTACAATACAAAAGTGTAAACCTCAGTTCAAAATGATGACCCATTCACAAAATATAGTGATTCAAAGAGTTTAATGTCATATTACTAATTATTCTCAGTTATACAGTTTCAGGTCACTGTTGCTGAGTATGTTGTTGATTGTTAACAATCATTACAAATGGCTGCGTTATAAAAAAATATATGCTATTTATTTAACTAAGATAAAAATAAGAAACATTTATTAAAATACTTTTGACTGTAGGTTTGCCTAAAAATAGTTTAAAAATATTATTATAATAATTTGTTACTTATTTTTGTAAAATTTTATTTCTCATATTCAATTAGATAAATTATAGCTCTACACAGAAATAGGTAATAACTATCTTGCCTTAGACTTCAGCAGTGTTAGTTATATAACATATGATTCGTTGAGAGGCTATATTTTCTAACTGGGTCATCCTTTTGACCTCAGGTTTGGACACTTGTGTTTTACAAACAATGACCTTTAAAATGAGGTATAACTCGAGGTAGGCTTACATTTAAAATGTTTAAGACTTCTTTCATGGGCCATCACCTGGATATGTAAAAAAAAGTAAAATAGGTTCATGTGTTTGGTATAGGAACATGTACATAAATATTTTTTAAATTAATAAATATATTCCAGACTTTTGCCCAACTCTGACATTATACTCTTTGAGTGGCTGTATTTTCCAACTGGGTCATTCTTTTGACCTCAGGTTTTAATTCTTGTGTTTTACAAAGACCTTTAAAATGAGGTATAACTTGAGGTAGGCTTACATTTAAAGTTTTAAAACTTCCTTCATAGGCAATCACCTTGCTATGCGAAAAACAAGTAAAATATGACCATGTGTTTGGTATAGGGACGTTTACTGTTCATAACTGCAAAGTGTCATTACATTTCTTTCAATTATTTTGAAATTAATAAATATATTCCAGATGTTTTCCTAACCTTGTATACTTAACGCCAATACTAATCTTTGTTCATTAAAGTGAGTGGATATAATAATCATATCTGTCTAATATTATACAATACATCAGTGTAATAGTAAATATATAATAAGTACTTAAGTTTAAGTTATTTTCTCTAAATTAATCATATAAATTATATTACTGACATATTATAAATAGGCTGTATTTTAGTTCAAACAAGAAAATTATTGTACAAAATTTCACTGCTTTGATATGCATTTTACACCCTATGCCCTGTTTAAATAGGTTGTAAATAATTTTAGTAGGTCAAATTATGTCAGGATAATGAACTTGCACAATCTTTAGTATGATAATCGATTAATAATCTGCCACACCATTGAAGTATTGAAAGCAATTACTTGTGTTTTAATTTAGTGTTAAGTTGAGTATAATAGACTGGAACTATTCAAACATTAATTAAGCAATATTCTCTTTGGATATAGGAAGTTACATTTAACCCAACTCAACATATAAATAAGGGGGGAAACACTTGCTCAGCAAAGCACTGTAGGAAACTGTGGACAACTACGAAGAAGATACAAAGACAAATATGGTCATCTAGTATTTGCTGACGTTCACCTTTTGGTCAGATGGGCAAGGTGATGAAGAAAAGGCCAAACATTAGGTCGGAGTTGGGTGATCGATAGTTGCAAAAACTTTACACAAAACTTTCCGAAAAAACTAAAAATCTTTTTCATCATAACAAAATCATATTTTCATCATATATGTGGCTTTTTGTATTACAATAATGCCCCTGCCTCAATTTACTCAATTCTTTTATCTTTTTAATTTTTTTAAATCTAATGACAAAAAGTTTTATGGTGAAAATAGATAGTTTCAGTTGAGTATATGGCAATACAAGAGTATCATGAATAAAATATCACCACATATTTCCCAGTGAAACAATAAAAACGTATACAATAATTGTACGCAATGATGTATTACAGGTTCCAAGATGAAGGTCGTTACACCATTTGCTATGAACTGCCACTGAGATGTAATTAATTTTCAGAATTCATTGTAATTAAGGTTCACAATTGGCTGATCTTGATTATGATATACCTATTCTACTCTTAGAATATGCATTCAAGAATAATGTTTAATTTAAATGACTAAAATGATGTTTGTTAATACTTTCACTTTATTCTTCCTGAAACGGTTTTCATTTACTGAATCAATTCATCAGGCATTCTTTCGTTACTAAATATATCTATCTACAATGTATGTAGTTGCATATTTTCCACCCAAGTAATTCTTTCTCACTGTGGCATGTGTACTGTACACGCTTATTTAATTATTATATTTTTAGGCAATTTCAGTAATATAACTTAAAACAATCACTTAGTTCATTAAGATGAATATATCAATCGTTGTAGTAATAACTATACTACAAGTATTGATTCATACCTGAGATCTAATAATTTATTTAATAATCAATCTAGTGAAGTGATTTTAAATTAACTAGTGTTTTATAGTTGGATTTAACTGATTTAATTCACACATTTGTGTTTCATTAACAATGGAGGAAACACTCCTAAATGCCTTTAAATTTTTCACTTTCCTCTATATCCTAGATATTTTACTATCAAAATATCTTTCAAGGAATACTATGGTTGGTCTTGCTTCGGCATCGTACAGTATTGTAGAGTATAGATGGGTTCAGTTGTTTATCCCCTAACAGTTGTTCCCGGAGTGAGGTTAGATTGTTTATCCCCTAACAGCTGTTCCCGGAGTGAGGCTAGATTGTTTAGTCCTAACTAATCAATAATTAATAGCGTCAATATTGCATATGACGTATGTTTACATTTATTGTTACATATTTTTACTAAGTACATCTACAAGAACTCCTAAAAATTATTGTATGTTATGATTACAACATGATTAGTTTTCCTGAATAGTTTAGTTGAGGTATTTTAAGAAATTACGAAAAGAAAATAATATAAGTAGGTTTTACATTCAATAACTAACCAGCTAAAACTACAAGATTAATTAAAAATGTTCTAAACTGGCTAATTATATCTGTAATAACATTCAAAGTGATATATGGGAAATGTTTACTGGAAACTTCTGTTGAAAACTGTAATAACTCGGCGGATATTTGTTGGTCTGCTGAGTTATCACAAAAGACACTTAAGTTATATAATTTTACATATACCAAGAACATCGTTGCAGTAATCTAACTTTATTTAATATAGAGTTTCCATATCTACAACTTTAATGTAAATTAAATTAGTTGTAGTCAAATCGGATGTAAAAACAAATGATATTATGTTAACATGTGTATAGGTATGCGGTATAAGTTTAAAATGATGATCAAATGATGCTTTCAGGCAGGACTACCTTTAATATGCTATGAATAAAGATAACAAAAACTGCAAATTGTATTGTTATTTTGGTGCTTTTTAATTTCACATGTATGATTTTAAATGTACTAAATCGCTGCCTTCACCCTAAAAATTATCATTATGTACTTTAAATAAATATATTTCAGTATTTCAATGAACTCGTCTTTCGTAATTTCAATGTACTTTATATCTACTTAGTCCACTTCGAGACGAGAAAATGTCCGCTTTTTGAGTCCTTCCCAAACAATATTATTAGTAAATTTTCCTCTTGTGTGGCTAGTTTTTCAATTTTCCGCTTGTTTTCCTATAGTCTCTTGAAGCTTATAATTCATTCTATTAGATGCAGCCTAGAATTCAACAAGACTAAGCTTAAAGTGTTTTTTCTATCTATCTATCTATATGTATATAGAAAAATAACTTTTTTATACTCTCTCTCTCTCTCTCTCTCTCTCTCTCTCTCTCTCTCTCTCTCTCTCTCTCTCTCTCTCTCTCTCTCTCTCTCTCTCTCTCTCTCTCTCTATATATATATATATATATATATATATATATATATATATATGTAAACTTTTGTAATTTGTATTTTGAAAGGTTTTTAGAATAGCCTTGCTTAGGCTTGTGTAATATGGTACGTTTATATGTATATGTTATCTTCTTTGGGTCTTGATTTTCTGATGTGTTAATCTTTTCTTCTTTTTGTTTCTTATTATTATTATAATTTTGTTAATAGTGTTAGGTTTATCTGTTTCTCTTTCATTATTATGTTTATCAAACAATTTATCATAGAATGAAAAGCTGATCATTTGTTTTGCCAGGGATGATTAGATGTAGATGGTATTATATAAGGTCGTTTTGTGTAGGTTTTCTGTAGATTTTGAAGGAATGTTTACGGTTGGTTTAGTGCACTGATAGATGGTACATAATTGATTTTAATAATATTCATAATCATAATTCTTAACCATTTACAACTCCTATAATACGTATTTTAATCTATGCTTCACTCCTTATAAGGAAGCCACCACTCTATATCAAATAACATCCACTCTCCTCAATATTCGCAAAGTTTCAATTCTATTCTCATAAAGCTTCTTCTTTACTCTGGTTTTTGTTCCATAGTGACACTTAACAATTTCCTCTAGCTTTTTTTTCTTTAAAGTGAGTCTTTATTAGTTCTTACAAACTACACAGTATTAGCTTCATTTTTTACTTAAACATTTTTTGTCACAGATCACCGTTTCAAAATATTCCCATTAATTCAGCAACTAAGCCTCGATAGGCTTTCAAGATTGGGCTTTTGTATTGTAATTTGTAAGCGTTAGTATTTAATATACTTCCTAAGCAAGAATGACGATTAATATATTTTACTTTACTTATAAGCTCTAAGGTAATTATGAGATTCTAGTGGACACACCTATACGCTTCGCGTGCCAATCCCGACGCTCGCTGCACTCAATACACCTTAGCCTTAGGCCTCGGCAAGTAACTTTGACTACGAATAATAGTAGATTAACTTTATAACGTAAAATCACAATGTTACTTTTATTTACAGTATCTCACTCACACTACTTGCGTTGCTAGCTATTTATTAGTGTAAATAACCAATGGTATTACTTTGCCTATTTTAAACGTGTTAATTTCATATATTTTTGTTTAACAGCTGAAGATTAAACTCTTAATGCATCAATAGTATAATGTTAAACATACAAAATAATCATGGTTATTTATTTACATTATAGCTGTAATTAATTTAGTAAAATCAACCCAATGGAACAATCTTTTCGGGGAAGTTTTTCCCTTATGAGTATTTTTTTAAGATAATACTTTAGTTGTCCTATTTAAGACCTAAAGAAACAGTGTACAAAATTTCAGCTCTCTGCCTAACTGGGAAGTTGGAGAATTAGTGATGAGTGAGTGAAGGCTTTACCTTTTATAAAGAGAGATTTATACATTTTATGTGGATATTTTACTTTTTTTCGACCTACTATGTAACCAATGTTTTACTTTTTTCAGCTAAGGCTATTTTATTCTTAGTTACTATTATTAATATTTCATTTTATATGTAAGTTAATTTGTATCCAAACATTTTAAAAATTCATTTTAATAATCTTCTCTGCTTCCTTTCATTTCTATGATTTCCTCACTCCGTTCATATCCCCTGTTTCAATAGACTTAAGTATTTGCTTAAACACTTCTAAAGAGATAAAATTAATGTCATAGGATTGAAACAATCATATTTTAACATAATATCCGAGAAAATTTTATACTCGGATAGTCCTGCACATTTAAACATTTGTCTGAAATGTATTTTTCTTGCCTTTTAGACGTAAGAATTGTGAAACTGCGTTCTTATCATTTATAGACTAACATGAAAAAAATCTATCCCTCTATTTAAACTTCCTGGATGGAAATGGTCTTAAAACTGTCATAATATATAATGGTTGTCTATATTTATTTCCCAAGAGTCTTGATGGCTGTGAGTAGTTGAACACACGTTCTACTTAAATATATGACGTTCAAATTTTGTTTTACTTATTTATAATTGTTTGTAATTTGGCACTCTTAACACGTCACTGGAATGCAATATATCTGCTGAGAGAGAATTGCCCCACCAACATTTCACACAGCACAATACATTAGCAGACTGTGAGAACAGACAATACGGGCATTGTGACGTAGGACAAATGGTGGCTAGTGTCATACGTCATGTGAGTTACGGATCCACTCCCCCTTCACGGACTATAGAACATACGGAAAACGTGATAAATTTCCACCTGTAATCATCCTATTTAACGTATGTTTTACTTTCCAACTGCTGATTTTTCAGACTAGTTTTTAATTAATCTTACTTACATTTGTGGTAAATACGAATAGGAATACATTTCTTTTTAATTTGTTGTATAAAGCGTGCTAGTTTCCCAGTTATTAAATTGATTATATTATTATTGTTTGTTGCTACTGCAAATAACATTTAATACACCTGTTTTATGTCAACGTTCATATTATTATTAAAATGAAGGAACTCGAGTACAGATAGACATTATCTAGAACAAGGTAAGAAAGTTCATTAATTTAACGGTGTGTTGTGCAACTTCCTCTTTTGTGAATCCCTCTGGTCTGAGAGTGGTGATCGTGGTTCACCGAAATCGATCACCATAATATTTGTGCATTTTGTGCCTATATTGTAATAAATTTGTGTTGTGTGACATTTACTTGTGCTGAATATGTACCAACTCGTATTATGCTAATTAAAAAACTATTTTTAAAATGAAATTTAAAAATATGATTATGTACGATAAATTAAATAGTAAATATGAATATATAACATTTAGTTTAGTGAACCACTTACACCTATGGCAACAAGTGGATGAAGGCCTCGTTGAACGTGTTTTTGTCAGTCAGTGGGCTTTGATCCGAGGGTTTTCGACGTTATCGATACAAGTCTTGTACAAGTCCAACACCGTCAAGCAATATCGATCTTGGATGTTTCTGGATGGGTGACCGGTGAGGGCTTCCGTCATTGCACACAGGCTACTAGCCCTGTAGCGGATGTACCATTAACAAGTTGGTCTACAGAGTAACTCTTGAATGGTGTCAGTTAATACTGTTTTAAGTACAGCTTCAATTTTTTATTTAACATGTTATAGTGCTTTGCACTGTAGTTATTCCAAACAAAATGATGAGTGTGAAAGAAAATGGGTTTATTATGTATGTATATGTAAAATATTAGCCATTATGGCTTTGTTATACTGAATTGTTTTGGTTCCAGATAATTCTACGATGAATCATTTCTATAAAAAAGTCGGAATTTAGTAGTAAACTACTACCAAATTATATAAAAATATCAGCATTCACCATAATTGTTAAAAACTTGAGTAATGCCGATGAATATGTTCATATTTCTACCTAATAAAATAAAGAGTATGTTTGTTACAAAATAAGATAAATACTGATTAGGATTTATATCTTATTTATTTGGTCAAATCATGCTACATTGACTTAACCACTACACTAAAATTTAAAGCTGTATAATAAAGAAAATATCAGATAATGAATCAAAAAGTAAGAGTTAATATCAATAAAGAATATAGCTAAAAAATGGATTTTTGTAATAATAGTGCCACCCACATCATACTGTGATGATTCACATCCTCTACAGAAGATTCCATTAACAATTTCTTTGTAAGTATTTTACTATGATTTTTATTAAAGGTACAAGTATTTTTAGGCAAGATGCATTAACTTTTTACCTGAAGTCACTTAGGCTACAAAAGTCATATAGTAAATAAAACTCACACATTAAGTTCTAATTTGGCAAGTAATTTCCCACGCAGAAATTTACACATGCACGCAAGAACGCACTCGCACGCGCACGCACTGATTATTGTGTTCAACGAGAAATATTATTACCGAATACATGAAACTATCAAGATGGTTATGTACAAACGTATTTAATCTAGACGTAAAACAATTCAACTACTTGTAATAAGTCAAAAATATATGTTTTGCCGTTGCTTTGGTAATGAGCGTTCTGTTTAGAGATGCGGGAAGTTAACGGAAGAAAAGTGCATAAATATTCATGGTTGGCACACACTGCAAAACCAACATCGTATCTAAAAAGCAGATACTGTATTCCTAAATACACGGCGAGAGATTTCTGCCTTGTTAACCTAACCATATAGTATTATAGAATGATGTTAATTTTCAAGCATATATTTACACGTGCCTATTGAATTACGTTTGAAATATCGAATAAATATGTGAATCTATTTTTTATTATATAATTGTACAACTTCGTACTATCTATTTACTGTTTATAAGAGTACTCGTCCTAAGTAAATAAATATTACATATTTTAAAAGCTGTCTCCAAAAAAGCTTTACGATACATTATTTCAGAGTATTTTCTTGTTAGTCGCCCTACTTTGTGTCCTTTACTTCCTGAGGGAGTTTCGGCCTCTCATAAGGGAACCGAACACCAAGCCTCAGCTGCCAGACAGAGTTCCCACTTCCCAGCTAGAAATGATAGGTGAACATAAATAGGTGAATATATAAGCTGAAAATTGTTTAATACTAGCAAATAATAATGTTTACAGTTCCAACGTGTCTCATGTCATGTTTAAGAATATTTGAAATTGTTCTTTAAAATAAGGGGTTACTTTACAATTATAAAGAAAGTAATTCAATAACTATACATTAAAATTAGCATCCAAACTATAGGAGGAAAATTGATTACCATCATAATAACGTATTATGTATGAACTTACTTGGAGCACTAAAGTTAACTTGAAACACCACTGAAGTTGGCCTGAAACATCAATGAATTTAGCTTGAAACACCACTGAAGTTAGGATGAAACACCAATGAATTTAGCTTGAAACACCACTGAAGTTAGCTTGAAACATCAATGAATTTAGCTTGAAACACCACTGAAGTTAGCATGAAACACCAATGAATTTAGCTTGAAACACCGCTGAAGTTAGCATGAAACACCAATGAATTTAGCTTGAAACACCACTGAAGTTAGCTTGAAACATCAATGAATTTAGCTTGAAACACCACTGAAGTTAGCATGAAACACCAATGAATTTAGCTTGAAACACCGCTGAAGTTAGCTTGAAACATCAATGAATTTAGCTTGAAACACCACTGAAGTTAGCATGAAACACCAATGAATTTAGCTTGAAACACCACTGAAGTTAGCATGAAACATCAATGAATTTAGCTTGAAACACCACTGAAGTTAGCATGAAACACCAATGAATTTAGCTTGAAACACCACTGAAGTTAGCATGAAACACCAATGAATTTAGCTTGAAACACCACTGAAGTTAGCATGAAACACCAATGAATTTAGCTTGAAACACCGCTGAAGTTAGCTTGAAACATCAATGAATTTAGCTTGAAACATTACTGTAGTTAGCATGAAACACCAATGAATTTAGCTTGAAACACCACTGAAGTTAGCATGAAACACCAATGAATTTAGCTTGAAACACCGCTGGAGTTAGCTTGAAACACCACTGAAGTTAGCATGAAACACCGCTGAAGTTAGCTTGAAACACTACTGAAGTTAGCATAAAACATCAATGAATTTAGCTTGAAACACTACTGAAGTTAGCATGAAACATCAATGAATTTAGCTTGAAACACCACTGAAGTTAGCATGAAACGCCAATGAATTTAGCTTGAAACACCGCTGAAGTTAGCTTGAAACACCACTGAAGTTAGCATGAAACATCAATGAATTTAGCTTGAAACACCACTGAAGTTAGCATGAAACACCAATGAATTTAGCTTGAAACACCATTGAAGTTAGCTTGAAACACCACTGAAGTTAGCATGAAACACCAATGAATTTAGCTTGAAGCACCACTGAAGTTAGTTTGAAACACCACTGAAGTTAGCTTGGAACACCTCTGAAGTTAGCATGAAACACCAATGAATTTAGCTTGAAACACCACTAAAGTTAGCTTGAAACACCACTGAAGTTAGCATGAAACATCAATGAAGTTACCTTGAAACACCACTAAGTTAGCTTGAAACACCACTGAAGTTAGCATGAAACATCAATGAAGTTACCTTGAAACACCACTAAGTTAGCTTGAAACACCACTGAAGTCTGTTTAACTTTGTTTAGACTTGTTTAACTGTTTAAGTTTCCTGTGTGTAACCTAACAATGCTCATTACAAGTTTGGCAGTGACAGGCTTGTTAGTGGATGTTATTTTCCTAACACTAATTAATTAAATTATCATAATTTGTTTTAATCAAATATTTTGTTCACAATTACAAGAAAAATAGCATAGCGATAACAAAGTAATTGTTCATTTATCAGAATAAAAACTTAACCTTAAAATGTTGATTGTACATTATAATATTTTAGGGATCAAGAAATTAGGATTAAATAACAAGTTAATATTGATAAATATGTTAATTTAACTGTATTAAGTTAACTTTTCAAGGCTAAGTGGTTGTTGTAAGGTAAATTCACCACACCCCTCCCCAAACATATCCCAACAGCTCAACAAAAGGTACTGATATTTAAATTATACGTGTTTTCTAAAACAAAAATATTATATTGGTTGTTGAAAGGCAGTGTCGTTATAATGAAGGAATCATTGTGAGGAATAAAAAATTCTAGTAAGTAAGGCAGTTTAAATATCTGCAACAGAAACTCTCAAGTGAAATGTATAGCAAAGCTAGATTACAGTCAGCAAATAAATGTTTCTTTTCTTTAAGTAAATTATTCATTGCTAGAAATATTTCAAAAGAGGTTAAATTGTGGCTACTCAAGACAATAATCTTATCAAGACTTTTGTATGGGTCCGAAATTATGAAGTAAAATGAAGAAAGAAATAAAACAAATATCCATGCGATATTTGAATAAGTAAGTGTACTAAAAGAAAGGGGGGCATGGGTAGACATATAGCCAGTGTTCAGGAAGGAAGATGGCCGAGGAAGGTTTGAGACATGATTCCTGGAGGGAAATGAACACTGGGGAGACCCAAAAAGAGATGTATGACGTCAAGAGAATTTTCCTGTGATACAGGCTTTGCATGGGTTAAGACAACTAATACAATACATAGAGGTCTGCAGAGTCTTAGTGGTGTCTTCGCGTGGTCCTCTGGTTACTCTCTCTTCTCCAGGCATCTTCAAAAGTAGTTATCAAACCTTTGTGAATACCCAAGTTTATAGGCAGATGGAGGTGTGGTTGATCTTTTATATAAATCTACTCTGTTCAGAGGGTTTAATAAATAAGAGCAATAACAATAGTTTCCATGTGTAGATGTCAAAATATTTTACAGTTCTAGACCTCTAGAAATATAAGAAGAAGGGGAGGGATTTTAATCAATGTGAACATCATACATCTCGTAATTATTACAGAGATTTTTAAATTTTATTCCAGTCCAGACTACTAATGAAAATTACCAAGTGTATCATAAAACTAACTATTTTACAGCATTGCAGAGTCCACCTTAAAAGAAATCAGATGTATTTGATCGTACAGTCGTATCATTTGTTTTATGCACTTATAGTCAAGGATAGCCCATATACTAAATTTAATTATTTTTCAATTACTCTGTCGTTATTGAATATAAAATAAAAACTTGATCTGAAATAATGGGGGTAAAACCACTTATTCTTACAGCATTATTCTAAAGAACACTATTTTTATATTGAAACACTGTATTTCTTCTGTTTATTTTTGCATACAAACGTTTATTAAATTTAATTAATTGCTATACTTTCGTGGTGCTCATGTATTAGTTACAAACAATCTGTTTTTATATATTCCTATTGATGTCACATTTCATTAATATTAGTTAGTAGTAGTTTCTTCTTTGAACAGTTATTAAGTTATATGAGTATCACTATATGTTATATCGATGAATCTCTTTTTCATAAATGTTTATTTGTTTGTTTACATACAAGGTCGACAGTAAATATAGAAACACTTTCTCAACTTTTGTACGGCTTCATTTGTAAAAATGAAATCTTGAATATCATCATGGTTACAAAGAACCTACCCTTTGACGACATTAGTGACATTTCATCTCTTCTGAGGGACGGGCCGTGAGGAGTTGAACGAAAATGTTCAATTTAAGCGTGGGTCTAGTTTGTTATAAAATGAAAGGTATAATAAAGAGAAATTACCGCAAACCGGACTTCGAAAGGTCTATCCTTTCCAGAGTAGCAGTAATTTTAATTTCTGAGTATCTACGGTTTCATTAATAATAATTTACGGTTTAATGTAAATTGTTATGATACAAAATTACACTTTGTGAAACAAAATAATTCCAACAAATTAAATGGTCAAATTATCCATGGAAAATTAACCGTCTTACAAGTGAAGTTAAACAAAATTTAAAAGCGTTTCCATATGTTTGTTCACGTTGTCTAAGTCCACGAAGGAGCAGTTACTGTAATTGTGAGTAGTTTAGTGAATACATAGTTAGTACCTTTCACGCTACATGTGTTACTGTGGCGCAGTGCGGGATAACGTTGTGTACGTAACGTCCTCGTAGTCTACAGATAAACTGATGAAACTCACTCTAGGTTGGTTCATCTTACCTCCACGTGAATAACTTGAATTGTTATTTTTAACGTGAATACTTTTATACAATACTACTATTTGGTACCAAAACTATTTTATAGAGCATCTGATCTTATATGCCATATTTATGTAGAAATTACATGTTATTGACTATTTGTTTTAAATTTTTTTGTATTATTCCGAATATTGCTCAATGGTTTAATTTAAATGCAATAATTGTTAGAATAATATAGTATATCCATTTAAATATCGCCATGTGCTACCGATTCATAAAAAACATTTAAGTTGTGAGAATATATCCTCTTACGACGTATGGATATACTATGTGTGTATAGATGGGCGGGTGGGTCAATACCACTGTACGAGTATGGCTGGGCGGGTGGGTCAATACCACTGTACGTGTATGGGTGGGTGGGTGGGTCATTAACACTGTACGTGTATGGGTGGGTGGGTGGGTCATTAACACTGTACGTGTATGGGTGGGTGGGTGAGTCAATACCACTGTACATGTATGGGTGGGTGGGTGGGTTTAGGGTGCCCTTACTCTCTTTATTTTTCATTGCTTATCGATGTATATACAGAATAAAATGTTTTTAAATTTGCATAAAATACATATTGTATTGTCAGATGTATTGTGATGTCATAAACTACAGGCTGCTACATATGTTTTAATGATCATTCTAATTTACAATACGTATTACAATTTATATGAATAATAATTTTAAAATGAAATTAGTAAATCAATTGAACAAGAATATGAATAATGTGCACAATTTAATTTTTATATACTGTATAACATACGAAGAAATGTTGTTGTGTGTTTCAAATCTACGTCAAAGTATTTACAGAAAATATTATTTATAAATAAATATTCCAAAGGCCAGAACAGCAATGGTTTACCGTGCAACAGAGTATATTGTTGAAATAATATAATTACTCAATCAGCCAAGTTTGGCTTTTTTGGCTTAACTACAACTCCAAGTTGTTTCTCAAGTTTTAGTCAAAACAGTATATACTTCTTAGCACTTCAGTGCCTGAGATGACAACGAGTGAGAACTCATATATAAGCTACCTAACACATTTTAATCAAGCTAATTTGGGTGTATGTTTATTTTAGAATAGGCCTATAACCACCTTTTACCTATTAATATTATTCTTTGTGGACTATTGCTATAAAAATACAATGATTTATATGCTACCAGTTGTATTTCATAGAAAACTCAAAAAATCTAAGTGTTTTTTAATTTTAAGACATTGCAGTGGTTCAAGACTTTTAAATAAATTTTGCTTACTGCTATAAAATTAACCAATGACCACTTTTTATTTGTTACATTTGTATTGTTACATAAGCCATGAAAATAAATATGTAACGAATCATTTTAAGTAAAATAAATTGATAATTCAATTCAACGCAATTCTTCAAACACTGAATACTGTCACGGTTATGATTTCTAATAAACATGTTTTAAAATTAATATTATTTTCACCATAGTGAAACTTATATTCGATTAACATGCTCCAATCCATGCTCCAGAATCAACATTTTGGAAACATTATTAGCTTATGCTACGAGTCTATTCCTTCGTGGTTTTTTTCCAACAAAAATGTCTTTAGGATAATAGTTTTAAAGCCATGTGAGGGTATATAAGTGTGCATTGTTATCCATGCAAAAATATATTCTAAGGGCTAAATTGTGTTAGGTGGAATAAACTAAAATAGGTGTACTTTACCTTCACGTCAAACAGTTCACAGCGTGTGATGGTGAATACGGCATCTTCAGGTTAAAGAACATAAATAAATAAATAAATCCCAGTGGGAGGCGTCACAAATTAATTAAAACTTAACAAACACAGTTCACACAAGGAAACAAAGAACATTAAAACTTTTCGGTACTGTTAACACAAGGAAACAAAAACAACTGTTCTTTGTTTCCTTGTGTGAACTGTGTTTGTTAGGTTTTAATTAATTTGTGACGCATCCCACTGGAACTTATTTATTTATTTATGTTCTTCAACCTGAAGATGCCGTATTCACCATCACACACTGTGAACTGTTTGACGTGAAGGTAAAGTACACCTATTTTAGTCTATTTACGACAGTTCAGGGGCTACAAAATGGATTTTAATGGAATAAACTGTTATGATTGTTCGTTAAATTTTCATTTGATGAAAATTCTCATCGAAATGTATGTGATTTGCATGCTTGCATGAGATTTTTGCAATGCTCAGAACAAATAAAATCTGATCAGTAAGCTTGAGGAACCGTAAACAATCACTTTTAAATTTTCAAAAACAGGTACTTTGTGGAAAATATACTAAAGAAAATAATTTTGTTGTGTGTGTTGTCTGATGATGGAAAAGTTGTTTCTGAAAGGCCTCACAAAACAGAAACTAATACTTTGAGTGTTTAAGAAACAAACACAACGTTTCGACACTTAGCCTATATCTAAAACTTTTGTTTGTTTTCCTTAACCCATACTAAATCACAAAAAACTTAATACTACATCCTAGATACTAAAGATTACTGTTTAAAGTCAAAATTCCTTAAAAAACTGTCACACATAACATAATTATATAAAATATAATACACAATATGAAATACAAAAGAAGTGCAAAATATGAAATCAATCAACAAAACACAGAGCAAGTTATTAAATAGACCAAATAATCGATGACATACAAAAATAAATGCAAAATATAAAAAAATCAACAGAGCATATACCAGGTTATTAAACAGACAAAATATTCAATGAGACACGAAATAAATTTAAAAATATGAAAAAATTCTACAAAACATAGAGCAGGTTATTAAATATATAAAATATTTAACTTATCCAAACAGCTTCCAATTCCACGGAGGCGAGGGGAAGGAGTCCTCGCACCACTACACTCACGAGATCAACTCACCACTACCGTCAAAGACAAAGCATTGGATTAGATCTACATATCATGAATAATCCAATGCTAATAAATAACTTTCAAACAACAGAAAATAATAATTCCTAAAATTTATTGATTCCTTTTTTACTATAATATTATGATCGTTTCTCGTTATAAGAGCTTAAAAATGTTTAATAATGGCAGTCTACTTGAAAAGAACACTTAATGTATCATTGTTCACATGGACCGGCATTTTGTTTGAGTTACAGTTAGAAGAGAGGCTTACATGTTGTGGCACAAACACCCAACACATCGTAAAGTCTCACACGGTATCTAGGTGGAAGGAAACGTGTTTACCATACAACTTAGCTAGCAGGCTAAGGCCTAAGGTTTGCTTATATATTAGAGCTACGAGCTCGTATTACGTAAGTCGCCTAGATATTTTACCGGATGCTAACTTTATAGTATGTCAAAACACGCACAGGGCTTTATAGCCCCAACTCAGCATTTTAATGAAGACATTCATTTCTTCACAACGTCCAAATGACCTACCTGTTGGTAATAAGGGATCGAAACTACATTTGACTATCAAAATAACATGATATTGTACAATAAAACGCATTCGTTTCAATCCACATTCAAAATAAATGTGTTTTGCCTTTATAAATTATATTACCACGCTATTTTATGTTGTATTATGTTAACACCATTTTGATTATGGCCAGATTTAAAAATGATATGTGTTTTAATTAATCAATAAAAACTCAAAAATTAAAAACGTGATTGTCTTAAACTGAAACCTACAAAACTGAGCCCTGGTGAGGTTAGAATACAATACAACAATTCAAGAGGAGGAAAACTACAACAACAAATGTAACCAGAAAATATTGTTTATTGCAAAATATGATAAAAATGAAAAAATATAAAAGACAAATTACGTTATAAAAATTAATAAAGGTAGCGTATGTTTTTAGGTGGAGAAAACAAACGCTTTAACCCATAACGGACAGTGACTAACTTTTACCTTAGACTTGAAAAAAAGAAATAAAAATCTAGCTAGTTGAGAACTAGGCCTACTCTAGTAGAATCTAGCTAGTTGAGAACTAGGCCTACTCTAGTAGAATCTAGCTAGTTGAGAACTAGGCCTACTCTAGTAGAATCTAGCTAGTTGAGAACTAGGCCTATTCTAGTAGAATCTAGCTAGTTGAGAACTAGGCCTACTCTAGTAGAATCTAGCTAGTTGAGAACTAGGCCTACTCTAGTAGAATCTAGCTAGTTGAGAACTAGGCCTACTCTAGTAGAATCTAGCTAGTTGAGAACTAGGCCTACTCTAGTAGAATCTAGCTAGTTGAGAACTAGGCCTACTCTAGTAGAATCTAGCTATTTGAGAACTAGGCCTACTCTAGTAGAATCTAGCTAGTTAAGAACTAGGCCTACTCTAGTAGAATCTAGCTAGTTGAGAGCTAGGCCTACTCTAGCTAGTTGAGAGCTAGGCCTACTCTAGCTAGTTGAGAACTAGGCCTACTCTAGCTAGTTGAGAGCTAGGCCTACTCTAGCTAGTTAAGAGCTAGGCCTACTCTAGCTAGTTGAGAGCTAGGCCTACTATAGCTACTTGAGAACTAGGCCTACTCTAGCTAGTTGAGAGCTAGGCCTACTCTAGCTAGTTGAGAACTAGGCCTACTCTAGCTAGTTGAGAACTAGGCCTACTCTAGCTAGTTAAGAACTAGGCCTACTCTAGCTAGTTGAGAACTAGGCCTACTCTAGCTAGTTGAGAGCTAGGCCTACTCTAGCTAGTTGAGAACTAGGCCTACTCTAGCTAGTTGAGAACTAGGCCTACTCTAGCTAGTTGAGAACTAGGCCTACTCTAGCTAGTTGAGAGCTAGGCCTACTCTAGCTAGTTGAGAACTAGGCCTACTCTAGCTAGTTGAGAACTAGGCCTACTCTAGCTAGTTGAGAACTAGGCCTACTCTAGCTAGTTGAGAACTAGGCCTACTCTAGCTAGTTGAGAGCTAGGCCTACTCTAGCTAGTTGAGAACTAGGCCTACTCTAGCTAGTTGAGAGCTAGGCCTACTATAGCTAGTTGAGAGCTAGGCCTACACTAGCTAGTTGAGAACTAGGCCTACTCTAGCTAGTTGAGAGCTAGGCCTACTCTAGCTAGTTGAGAGCTAGGCCTACTCTAGCTAGTTGAGAGCTAGGCCTACTCTAGCTAGTTGAGAGCTAGGCCTACTCTAGCTAGTTGAGAGCTAGGCCTACTCTAGCTAGTTGAGAGCTAGGCCTACTCTAGCTAGTTGAGAGCTAGGCCTACTCTAGCTAGTTGAGAGCTAGGCCTACTCTAGCTAGTTGAGAGCTAGGCCTACTCTAGTAGAATTTTACGAAAGGAAGTTACGAATTTAAATTCATTAATTCGTTTAATGAAAAATGTTTGTAGTTTAGATAAAATTGCACAAAACTGATAAACTGAAATACATAAGTTGCATCTAATACATATTAATTATTTAATAACTTTAGGGGCCCATATGTTAGGCTAGCCACAGAAAAAAATAAACAGAGGTCGCTCTCTTATAGCCACAGTGACTCCTCAGTGCCAGTTATGAATATGGTACAACTTATGTACAGATTTATACATCTGTAGTAATAACTACGACATTAACCTTGAGGATTTGGGGGTAATAAAGTAGGTACTGACACTACTTTCGCATGCAAAACTAGAGATATAACTAACTGTCCGACAAACTATTGGATGCGATCTCTGTTTATTTATTCTCTGTGATCTCTGTGCAACGAGTCCCAGATAAACATATAATATACATTAATTTTCACTTAAAGCAAATACGAGTTTATTATAAGCAATTACCAATATTTTTCTAAAAAGTTAATATAAACCCCCAACATAACCTAAATAAAATTAGCCGGAACGCAGAACAGAGTAAACGGCTAATTATATAAAGAAATGTTACACTAAAAACAGGACTGAAATAAAATAAATATTCTTAAAAAACGCAAGAAAAAGTTATTTTAATAAACTTCACTTGTAAGTTCATATGGGTGCGTGAACTTTATTCTCCTGTGAAGAGTGAAGTACCGAACGTTGGCTCAGTGGGAATTCCAACTTTGGAACTTGCCCTCCGCTGTCCGAAGTCTTAGCCACTAAGCCACCACGCCGGCAATACAAAACGTACAGGCTAATACAAAATCACTCCACCACTGGCAAATAAAAACTTAAAACAGCACTTTTGTACATACTGTATATAAATATAAGGTACTGATTTAAATTGAAATAGCTTAAGAGTGAAAATAGAATAGATGATTTCGGAAATATTCTAACCAATATATTTAAAACAATTCAAACAGACGGAATATAAAATAAGCTATAAATGGCAATGCTTTCAAAAAGAGTGATAATTTAATACTTTATTAGGAGGAGAGTAAAATATAGTTGACAAATTTTTAGGATGAAAATTGACAGACTCTAAAATGTAGTTTAGCGTGCGATGTACTAGAGAAATTTGTAAAAATCAGGAAATGTCCTGTGGGAAAAAAAATAGTAGATAATTACAACTGAAAATGTGTTTATAATTTACAAGATAGACCACTGTACTGGTCCACCTACACATACACGTACAAAGGTATTCACCGACCCACCCACCAATACACGTACAGTGATATTGACCCACCATCCCACCTATACACGTACAGTTGTATTGACCCACTTACCCACTCATACACGTATCATGCTAACGAAGGAGAAACACAAAGTAAAAATGTGATTTAATGTGGTCCTCTGTTATTAGTTATATTAATACTAATAATAAAATAGCAACTAAAGAAACATTTTAAACGTTTTCAGTTTCATCGTGCTGAACAATTTAAAAAAAAATCAAATCCACAAGATACCTAACAATATGAATTTTAAGACTCTATGAACACTCCATGAGACATTTTAATTTCATTCTGTATTAATTATATTGCTGTGTTTTTGTAAGGTGTTGTACTACGCACGTTGGGTGAGTATTTTTCTGACCTCAAATTTAGTGTTTTAGTGTCTTAACCTAACAAAAATTACGTACAAATATATTTTTATTGCCATTTTGTTCGGGGATTTTCAATACACCTTACTAAAACAGTAATTGTGATTCATACATTGATATTGTCATTTTGTTCTGGGATCTTAAATACACCTTACTAAAACAGTCATTGTGATTCATACATTGTTATTGTCATTTTGTTCTGGGATCTTAAATACACCTTACTAAAACAGCCATATTGATTCATAAATTTGTTTCGTCATTTTGTTCTGGGATCTTCAATACACCTTACTAAAACAGTCATTGTGATTCATACATTGTTATTGTCATTTTGTTCTGGGATCTTAAATACACCTTACTAAAACAGCCATATTGATTCATAAATTTGTTTCGTCATTTTGTTCTGGGATCTTCAATACACCTTACTAAAACAGTCATTGTGATTCATACATTGTTATTGTCATTTTGTTCTGGGATCTTAAATACACCTTACTAAAACAGCCATATTGATTCATAAATTTGTATTGTCATTTTGTTCTGGGATCTTCAATACACCTTACTAAAACAGTCATTGTGATTCATACATTGTTATTGTCATTTTGTTCTGGGATCTTAAATACACCTTACTAAAACAGCCATATTGATTCATAAATTTGTATTGTCATTTTGTTCTGGGATCTTCAATACACCTTACTAAAACAATCATTGTGATTCATACATTTTTATTGTCATTTTGTTCTAGGATATTTAATACACCTTACTAAAACAGTCATTGTGATTAATACATTTTTATTTTCCTAATACGTCTCACTGTCTCAATCAACGTATATGTAGTTTTTGTTTAATGGCACTTGATATAAACTGTTGGACGAGAAGTTATGTTAAAAACTGTAATTATTGATCGACCACTACCATCACCATTTTAAATTATTATAATTAATTTGAATTATTCCAAATACAACATAATGACTCATATGATAATTCTCATATGATAAATTATACGTTGGATGTTAGTAGATATGTATAATATAATGCAAAGTTATGGTAATGCATATTACCTTTTTAATGTAAATAACAGAGATGCACTCATCATTATGCACACTCGTATCTTTATTAGCCAGCTATTATTAAATTAAGTGTAACTCCCATATAAAATGGTTATTATCGGAATCCTATTAAGTGATTTATTTATATAGTTTAGTATAAACCTACACTCTATAAATAGCTGTAAAGTAGTAAAAACATACATTAATGTAATTTTAACGTTACATTTAATTATATATATATATATATATATATATATATATATATATATATATATTTTTTTTTTTTTTGATATGCTGATTTTATTTACATTGGACTTTGGCATTAATATTATTAAATATATATAACAAACTTATCCAATCGAACTATTTGTACCTTGGTGAATTTGAGGTGGTTTTAAACGGTTAATTTTATTACAATCACAAAGTCCTCAAGCAACTAAAATGTGTGCTGTCAGGAGAGTTTTTCATTTAGTATATTGACAGATATAATCAATAGAAAATTCTGCCAGTATACTTGAAGACCATCAATCAGATATAAACCAACTTGTAAATCAATATATAAAACAGTAATTTTACATTTTTTGTTAGTGTAATCTTAAAGTAAATATTGATTACCGTCCTTATTCTGAAGGGAACAAGAATTAAATTCATTCGGTGGAATATTTTTTCTTACAGGATTTAAAAGTTCTGTAAATCCAATATTAAAATGGCTGCCTTTCATCAGCAAATAAGAATAAACCTATTAGAGTACTCGTTGTCATGTTTATCTTAGAAGGTCAAGCATCATTTACGTAGGTTGCATTTTAAAAATAGCTACACGGAAAAACAATAATCAATTAACAACAAATATGTAAGGGTTATGTTAAAAAAAGCAACGTCAAAATTAAAATGAAAAAACACTTATAATTATTTATAACAATACCGTTTACATTCACTATCACCATCTATGTTTTTTAAAATAATCATGATCATTATCCATTAAATTACGTTTTAAGCAATAAAATACTAACAGATCATTTTTAAAGTGGTTATTTTACATAAAGTAGTAATCTATAGGCAACTGTATAATTTAATGGGATGAGAAGATATCAAGATATCAAGAAACACCTGATCAATACGCAATTAAAGCTCTCCTAATCCCTACTCACCTGAGGCCTCCCCCAGCTATGTGATATGGTGACAAGATATTGGCAGGTCCAACCACTCAACGGATGAGCTCTCCTAATCCCTACTCACCTGAGGCCTCCCCCAGCTATGTGATATGGTGACAAGATATTGGCAGGTCCAACCACTCAACGGATGAGCTCTCCTAATCCCTACTCACCTGAGGCCTCCCCCAGCTATGTGATATGGTGACAAGATATTGGCAGGTCCAACCACTCAACGGATAAGCTCTCCTAACCCCTACGCAACTGAGCCTTCTCACAGTCGATTTTATGCCTACCACTGGCAGCTATCTGATAGGGTGATAAGATATCGGCAGGTCCAACCACTCATCGGATAAAGTTCTCTTAACCCCTACGCAGCTGAGCCCTCTCACCGATGATTGTACGCCTACCACTGTCAGTTATCTGATAAGGTGACAAGATATCGGCAGGTCCAACCACTGAAAGGATGAGCTCTCCTAACCCCTACGCACCTGATTCCTATTACAGTCGATTGTACGCCTACCATTGTCAGATATCTGATAGGGTGACAAGATATCGGCAGGTCTAACCAATCAAAGGATGAGCTCTCCTAATCACAACGCACCTGAGTCCACCGTACTGCAGAGCATCACTGAGTAACTCTTAGGCTCTTAGCCAGCTTTAACAAATGGCTAGAGCTAACCACAAGTTACCTGCCTGCTACAGGATAAATCACTTGCTCTCATCGACATCTGTGACGCGAGCCACTTATCATGGCCCTACAACTCCCTTACACCGTATTTAATTTTGGAAATCACTCATTACTAAAACTAGAAGACAATTTTTGTTTAATATGCACTGTGTTTTAAGGGTTTTACGACCATACATTTTGAACATCTATTGTTTATTCCGAATAAGGTGTACACATATTTATGTAATAGGTATTGTCAAAGTATTTCTCCAACTATATTTTTCTCTTTCTGTTAAGTAAAAACTTAGTTATATTATATAAAATGCAAATTAAAAAAAGTTTTATCACTTTTGCATATAAATACAAGGACCTCGATTTTAAAACAAATCTCAATGTAACACATTATAACATCACATGCTACTTTAAACGGAATGTTCGATTAAGGATGATAAAACTTGGTTAAGATAACTACTTGCTAAACATCTAATCTAATTGATGATATCCTCTAAATTTCCCTTTAATAATGGGTTTGTATATGATGGTTGGATATATTTTCCTTAATCTCCTCGTTAGAAATGTAACTCCCTTATTTTCTACTGTAATTCGATTTATTAATTGATGGACTTCTCAAAACGTAATTTGGTGGTTTATAAAGTTTACATGTTAATTGTGCCAAGTTTGCTTTATATGATATGTTAAACCTCAGTGGTAATCTGACAAATATTAATTAATCTGATTACTATGAAACAGATAGTACAAGCCGAGCTCAATATTACTATAAACAGATAGTACAAGCCGAGCTCAATATTACTATGAAACAGATAGTACAAGCCGAGCTCAATATTACTATGAAACAGATAGTACAAGCCGAGCTCAATATTACTATAAACAGATAGTACAAGCCGAGCTCAATATTACTATAAACAGATAGTACAAGCCGAGCTCAATATTACTATAAACAGATAGTACAAGCCGAGCTCAATATTACTATAAACAGATAGTACAAGCCGAGCTCAATATTACTATGAAACAGATAGTACAAGCCGAGCTCAATATTACTATGAAACAGATAGTACAAGCCGAGCTCAATATTACTATAAACAGATAGTACAAGCCGAGCTCAATATTACTATAAACAGATAGTACAAGCCGAGCTCAATATTACTATAAACAGATAGTACAAGCCGAGCTCAATATTACTATAAAACAGATAGTACAAGCCGAGATCAATATTACTATAAACAGATAGTACAAGCCGAGCTCAATATTACTATAAACAGATAGTACAAGCCGAGCTCAATATTACTATAAACAGATAGTACAAGCCGAGCTCAATATTACTATAAAACAGATAGTACAAGCCGAGCTCAATATTACTATAAAACAGATAGTACAAGCCGAGCTCAATATTACTATAAAACAGATAGTACAAGCCGAGCTCAAAATTACTATAAAACAGATAGTACAAGCCGAGCTCAATATTACTATAAAACAGATAGTACAAGCCGAGCTCAATATTACTATAAAACAGATAGTACAAGCCGAGCTCAATATTACTATAAAACAGATAGTACAAGCCGAGATCAATATTACTATAAACAGATAGTACAAGCCGAGCTCAATATTACTATAAACAGATAGTACAAGCCGAGCTCAATATTACTATGAAACAGATAGTACAAGCCGAGCTCAATATTACTATAAACAGATAGTACAAGCCGAGCTCAATATTACTATGAAACAGATAGTACAAGCTGAGCTCAATATTACTATAAAACATATAGTACAAGGCGAGCTCAATATTACTATAAAACAGATAGTACAAGCCGAGCTCAATATTACTATAAAACAGATAGTACAAGCCGAGCTCCATATTACTATAAAACAGATAGTATAAGCCGAGCTCAATATTTCAAATGGGCAACATTAATGTTTATGGTCTTACCATGACATATTCAGGTGAAATTCGACAAAACAGTTATGGGAGTGTGTGACCTCACTACCTTTACATTCAGTGTAGTAAGTTAATAAATAATTATTGATCAATGTTTCTGCAAACACTTTATTGGTATCGTTAAAATAATATTATACAATCAATACTATTATACGTATATCTCAGTAGATAATGAATTCAAACAACTTCTTATATAATAATTACTTGATGAATATCGATGAAATGTTACTTAAAGCTCAATATCCCCACCATCCATTTACATTATTAAACAATACTTTAATTGTAAAAATTATAAGGTATGTGTTTATTACTTAAAATAAAACTGTATTTTAATAGTTTATATACATAAGTACTAATATCATTTCAGAATTATGTATAGTTGATTGTTTTGAAATGTTGATGAAATGAAATGTCAATACCACTGTACGTGTATGAGAGGGCGGGTGGGTCAATACCACTGTACGTGTAAGGGTAAGCGGGTAGGTCAATACCACTGTGCGTGTAAGGTGGGTGGGTGGATCAATACCACTGTACGTGTAAGGGTGGGCGGGTGGATCAATACCACTGTACGTGTAAGGGTGGGCGGGTGGATCAATACCACTGTACGTGTAAGGGTGGGCGGGTGGATCAATACCACTGTACGTGTAAGGGTGGGCGGGTGGATCAATACCACTGTACGTGTAAGGGTGGGCGGGTGGATCAATACCACTGTACGTGTAAGGGTGGGCGGTTGGATCAATACCACTGTATGTGTATTGGTGGGTGGGTCAATACCACTGTATGTGTATGGGTGGGTAGATCAATACCACTGTATGTGTATGGGTGGGTGAGTGTGAACCATTTTATTGGATTCGTAACATTTTAAACTTTGGTAGCCAACCCCTTTTTGAAAACTATATACTTTACCAAGTGATTGCAATGATCTTACACTCACAGAGGAGACATTTGAGCTAACAATTTACGTATTTCGTATTTTAATCATAAACTATTTTATGTACATTACAAGTTATGGCTACATCATTTGTTTTTTCATATCTAATCTTGGTATGTTTTCTACATCTATGTTTTAAAATAAACTTTGAGATTTAAATAAAGTGCGTATTAACACGATGTAATATGTTTGCATGATTTACATTAACATTCCTAATCAAAGAATTGTAACACTTAATTATGTATGATGTAAAACAATTTGATAAATTACGTTTTTTCACACAGTAATTATAAATCTTGTAAGTGTGTGCAAACTGTTAGTTACACAACTCAAAAAAAAAAATAATAAAATAAATAATAATAAAAAATAAATTACAACTTATATCGTCTAATTGACAATGCCTTTACGGTTAGTTTATTTTACTCATATAACATAACAACTTTCATGTAAGAAATTAAAAAAAAATGTTAAGAATATTAATAGTTATAGGTTATATGTTAGTGTAATTTGCATTCAAGTCTAGTACCGGAGGATGTTAAACTAGTTGCTTCGTTAAGTAATATATTTCACCCAGCGATGTCATGTAATGCTAATGAATACAAGCACAATGCTCTTACATGACAAATACTCAATGTTGTCAGGTAGATACGTAGAAAGGTCTGTCCGTAAGAACTATTAATATCCTTTACTAACACACTAATCTTACATGACCAATACTCAATGTTGTCAGGTAGATACCTAGAAAGGTCTGTCCGTAAGAACTATTAATATCCTTTACTAACACACTGATCTTACATGACCAATACTCAATGTTGTCAGGTAGATACCTAGAAAGGTCTGTCCGTAATAAATGCCTTTATTAACACACTGATCTTACATGACAAATACTCAATGTTGTCAGGTAGATACGTAGAAAGGTCTGTCCGTAAGAACTATTAATATCCTTTACTAACACACTGATCTTACATGACCAATACTCAATGTTGTCAGGTAGATACCTAGAAAGGTCTGTCCGTAAGAACTATTAATATCCTTATTAACACACTGATCTTACATGACCAATACTCAATGTTGTCAGGTAGATACCTAGAAAGGTCAGTCCGTAAGAACTATTAATAGCCTTATTAACACACTGATCTTACATGACCAATACTCAATGTTGTCAGGTAGATACCTAGAAAGGTCTGTCCGTAAGAACTATTAATATCCTTTACTAACACACTGATCTTACATGACCAATACTCAATGTTGTCAGGTAGATACCTAGAAAGGTCTATCCGTAAGAAATGCCTTTATTAACACACTGATCTTACATGATAAATACTCAATGTTGTCAGGTAGATACGTAGAAAGGTATGTCCGTAAGAAATGCCTTTATTAACACACTGATATTACATGACAAATACTCAATATTGTCAGGTAGATACGTAGAAAGGTCTGTCCGTAAGAACTATTAATATCCTTTACTAACACACTGATCTTACATGACAAATACTCAATATTGTCAGGTAGATACGTAGAAAGGTCTGTCCGTAAGAACTATTAATATCCTTTACTAACACACTGATCTTACATGACAAATACTCAATGTTGTCAGGTAGATACGTAGAAAGGTATGTCCGTAAGAAATGCCTTTATTAACACACTGATCTTACATGACAAATACTCAATGTTGTCAGGTAGATACGTAGAAAGTTATGTCCGTAAGAAATGCCTTTATTAACACACTGATCTTACATGACAAATACTCAATGTTGTCAGGTAGGTACGTAGAAAGGTATGTCCGTAAGAAATGCCTTTATTAACACACTGATCTTACATGACAAATACTCAATGTTGTCAGGTAGATACGTAGAAAGGTATGTCCGTAAGAAATGCCTTTATTAATACACTGATCTTACAAATACATCTTCAAGTAACTATAAACTTTATATATTAGAGGATTTAAATATATATAAGTACTAAATGTTATTACACATGTGTATTTTATTAACTTTATTAATTCATACTTAGCCCAAGATGACATTAGAAGCAGTTTGTTAACTTTTGCTTGTAATTTGTTAAAATGTTATTGTTTACAAATAAGTATTACATTCACATTAAAGTAAGTAAAATATTTAAGGAAAAACTCCTAGACATTGTGTTTTATTTTATTTGTAATTAATAAGTTATAACTAATAATGGATCTTTTTATTTGAATGCCAACTGACATTTGAAATATAGATAATCATAAAATTATACGCAGTTACAATAAATTTAAAACAATATTTTAGAAAGTGAATATATATTTAAGAATAGAAGCAGTAATCGAAATAGGACACAATCCGAAATTTAATTGTAAGCTTAAACAGCACCTGTTGATTCAAATAAATGGAACTCTTTTGAATGGTTATACATTTTTAGCTCCACAGAAAACTGTCATTAAACATATACTATTTGCTTTTTCAACAAGACAAAATGTTACAGAACCACAATATTTGCTAAGACCAACGTATATGAATTCATCTAGGTTTTATATAAATTTATTTTTAATGTAAAAATATAAAATCACAAAGATTTTCATTATATAAATGTGAAAACTGTGTAAAAGTACCTTGACGTATGGAAGTTTCAAAGTTAGCGTGATTTTGGATTTATGGACGTATAGAGCAAGATTACACGTTATATTGAAAGGAAAGTTAAGTAATATTATGTAAGCTCTCATAAAATATCCGTTAGTTGATAAAGCAAGGTTTTATAATTTAATGTTCTTTTGGTTTGGTTTAATGGGAAAGTTCTACTTCCAAACACGCACAATTGCAATTGTGACAAAGTGGCAGTTAACAGATAAAGGCACTTTAATTACCTTGATTTGATGGAATTTGAGAGCATAAATTCTTTGTTTAGTAGATATGATATTTTTGACTGTTCGATACGATAAATATAACAATAACCTCTCCAACTGCACTAAGTTAAATTTACATAAAGCTTAAAACATGAACGTAAGGTTCAGCTGTGAAATTTATAAAGAATAACTGACCGTATAAGGATGAAGTCGTGTGTTATGCATAATAAAAGTTGTTGGATTTAATTACACGTGTCTTTAAATGGATCAATTCAATTTTCCAAAATCATAAAATCGGTTATACAGGTTATGTAAAATCATAAAACCTGTATTTGAAATATAATACAATTTTGATCAGTAAGGCCAACCCTCAGACAATGACCTCCTACAGGTTTAATTGCAAAAATTTTATTATTCAAAGCCATGAATAGGAACTTTTTTTATACATCTATTAAACCAGACAACACTTTGCCGTAGGTTCCATTAGTATTAAAATACGTGGAGGAGTTTGTAGGGGTTAAACACGTGTCTTTACAATAAAGTTTACAATAATGTTTATTACCATTTGCATATTTATATTTACGTTGAAATATAGGACAAGTGCATAAATAAAATATAGTAAGGTAATTTAAATAATAATATATACATAATTTAATAGTCGATTTCACCAAAGCAAGTGATGAAAATATAGATTACATTTAGTTCACAAACATACTATATTCCCAAGTTGACACGAGAATTATTTCTCGTGTCGAGGATAATATCCTCGAGTACTCGTTCCCGTGACAACCGAACGTAAACTGTAAATCACTCCAATTGTCTCTCACTATCTCTATCTCTGACAAACTTATCACACCACGAGGACCACTTGATCTCTAAGACGGAGACTTGGAATTACTGTCTTTAAAGCTTTTATTTTATTTTTTAGATTGGGAAATAAATTATATACAGCATGATACTAACTAACATAACGTATTAAACGCCACATCTAAAAGTCCAAGCATATCTCTATCCACATATAACATGATATCAATGTTTATGTTACTTTTGATCCTATATACACATTTGCCATTTAGATCAATGATTTTCTTGTATTAAAAAAAAAGTTATAGTCCCGAGTTCAAATGGGCCTGCAGACATGTTTGTGGAATTTATTCAACGAATGAAGTAACAGCTATTAGCTCAGTTGCGTATTCAAACCTTTCACCTTAATCTCTTAAATCCTGAGCCTTACACCAGCAATATAGTACAGTAATTATTCTATACATTACGAAATAGGGATTAAAATATTTTTAAAATGGATTAAAATGAAATACAACAACAATTCGTTATATAATATTATATAACAATTTATAATGTTAAATTGTTAACTGTAAAGTTAAATTAATCTTAGTTGATTAAGATTGACTACCAAAAAGTTATAACAATTTTATGGTTGGCACAGCTTTAGGGCTTTACTCGAGTTATATTCCATTAAGTTAAATTGAGTAACTTAGTAATTGAGTAATTGGGAAATAATTTATATATTATACTAAATAAACAATGTTCATATCTTGAATTATACTATTATTCAGAACAGAATTTAGCTTAGATGTTGTAGAATTGCACCAAGATTAATATCAGCCACCAACACACAAAACTATTTCACTGCACCAGACGAACTAACACTTGCTTAACATTTTCACTGATGTACAAAGACCTTTTGATGTGAAATAAAGAATTCAACATAATCTAGGCTGCTTTCAATAAGAGTTGTTTACTGCAGATAGAAGTCGTCCTCTTACTTCTCTTTCATTGGAAATCACAATTTTAGTAAAATTACCTTTAAAAATTGCATGTTTAACTTAATTGAACATGTATATATAATATTTTTCCCTCATATGCCAGATAGGTAATGTTTACAACAGATCATAGTTGGTTGAGGTTGATTGACCCCCTCCCATTTAAAATGTAATAGGGGTCAATATGAAATACGGACAACTGCAGTTGAAAGTGATAGTGTATTAATTGTTGTTAGCATTTTTGTTACTGTTATTTTAGTTTACTGTTAGTATTTATTGCTGTTACTTACCTGTTTGCTTATGTTTTTTCCTTTTTTAATGTTGTATTAAATTAACGAATCACTGTCATATTATTGTAGTATTTGTAATTCACAGGATAAGGATAGTACAACTTGAGCATTTTTATTTAATAAAATTTTTTTGGAAAAATTTAGTATTTATACTATGTAGCAATTACCTAAAATGTTTAGTACTTAGGTGCCTGCTCTAAACCACCACTAAACTTGATTATACTGTAGGCAAAAGGAAAAAGAAAAGAACATTGTTTATGAAATTATTGAACCCCGTCAACAAGTTCTACGTAACTTGGTGGGGTCACACTGTTGTTCAATTGTGTATTGTTTAAATAAATAAATAAGTGAAATTGAGTAAACTCATAAAACATGTATGTCTTGGCCCAGGTTTTTTTTTTATTGTCACAATTACATCCCAGGACTTTCCAATGAGTTTTACACTACTCAGGTTTGTATTCAGTACAATGCCCATCCATCGACTATTGTGTATTCAAACACCTGCCCTGTAAATTTCACGCTTCCTTCATTTTTCATTTCTTCCACTTGTTTAAAATATTGATATTTACGTAAATTACGCCCAGGTGAATTATTTTATTTGAGTTGTGGGGACCTCAACATGCTTTGGAGGTCGAACTCTATTTTAAATAAAAATACTAAGGAGATATTTGTCTTTATGCCGTAAACATTTGTATAAGAGTTCATAAAACCTATGCATGTTTATTGAAATTAATTTATAACATAATAAAAATACCCTACCGTGACTATAAAATGTTTGTATTCCGCTTAATCACGTGGAACAAATCTCGCATAAGTGAATTGAGGGCAAGTTAATTTTGTTTAATTCGTGTGATATTTTGATATAAATAAAAATCTTTTTTCTTCAGAAGGCAGGACAATTATTTTGGATAATCAGGCTAAATAAATAATGTTGTAGAGTTAAAAAAATACAAATTATAAAACCCAATATTTTTACATAAGTTGCACGTTTCTTTTTTTACATAATGGTTAAACAAATATTTTCTTAAGTACAATGTATATTTTCCGGTGACAACCGTGTCAAGGTAGTATCTAAATTATTTACTAGAGGACAGACATTTCGCTCATGCTATGATGTGGTATCCTCAGTGGTTTCTCTGAGACTGTATAATATGATGATTGAAATGTCTGGTTATCTTGTAAATAATGTAGATGGTACATTGAAACATTTGTCACCGAAATAAATAGATTCTAGTTATGACACCGACCGCTTAAGCCTACGTTCTAAAATATTTTCTTCTTGAATAATATAACGAACAAAATTATGTTTTATGTGGCCTAAACATTGAACTATGAATAATTTGTCACACCTTTTAATAATAAAATGAGAAAATTGGACGATCACGTTATGTACATTATTTAACTATGAATACAGTTATTGAGTTCAACGTTACACAGGTATTAATTTTAATCTAAGTCAGAAATGTTGTTGTATAAATACATTGATAAATAATTAACATGGTAGTCCTAGAGCATCCCAAAATGCCGCTTTAGAAAAACAAGAACCCTTGCGTTAAACATGTTAAATTTAATAGAAAGAACAAAACTTTAAAAAATGTGTTCGTATTGGAAAGTCATTTGTAATTTTTATACTGTTTTCCCCTTTACAATAAATGAAATAATGACAACAAAGTGTTAGGTGTTAAATTTAAGGCCTAAAACCAGATAAAACTGTTTATGAATATTAGTGACACTAGTATAATAAATAAAATAATTTGAAAAAGCCCTCAAAGAAATACAAAATAGAAAATGTGTAGGAAAACTAATAGTTTGAACAGGAAGCTATTGGAATAGTAAGTTAAAGAAGAAGACAGCCCTTCACCCCTAGTAACTTAGTCCCCAGTCTTTTATATCCTGACTTTTATATCCTTTTTATATTCTGTTATAACCAATTGGCGAGCAACTCTGAAATGACTTAAAGTAACCCCTATTTTTTATTATGTATGTAGGTTTAACTAGTGATTTTAAAACTTTTTTTTATACATGGTATTATTTTAATACACTTAACCGTTTCACCACTAGGAGCGCTGTTAAATTTTCAGTTTAATAATACTACACTACGTGATTGTAATATTTTAGTATAAAACATTTATTTGTGAAACTGCAAGATCTTTTCAACATTCAATTGAATACAAATGATGCATTACAAGTTAAGCTTTATTTTCGTAAATGGCAGAGTCCACCTCTTTAATTAATTGTTGAAATAAAGATTTCTGAAAATGTCAGCGCTCCTAGCGGTGAAACGTTTAAGTATATCAAAATAATATCAAGAGTAAAAAACTCTTGCAATCACTATTAAAATCTAAAACCACCATAAAACATAGGGGTTCCCATAAGAAATTTCAAAGTTTACTGACATATAGGAAAATGGTGACCGAATTTTAAAATAAAATCAACACTTTTTGAGATCCCAAGTGTGTTGAGCACCTTGAGTTTATTACCCTGTGAATATAAATATTCACACATACAAAGAGATATTATTGTGTTTGAATTTATATACGTTGGTTCTTTTGACATTGGTATCAGTTTGACATTGGGTTTTCTATCGAACATTTCATTAACAATTATTCTATGTTTTTAGCGATATACTCTTATTGAATTTCACATTACATAAGGTTTTACGTAACCTTAGAGTATTATAACCTCCTTTGAGAGTTCTTACTTGTACTACAAAGTCACAGATAAAAGAAGTTTGTAGTTACTATAGTGTATTACAAGTACAAGACAAACTTTTAATGAGCTCGGTGCATTAACATGGAACTCTGGAGTGTAGTTAAGTTGTATCTTACTGATTATGGAAATGTTATTTCTTACCTCCCTCTGCAATATTTATAGTTGTGAAAAACAAATACGCTTGTTTGAGTATATAAATTAAGAGGTTGGGCAGGTCACAAATAATACACAAATAACGACATTTATTAAGTTTATGTGTATTGTTGTATTTGTTTGGAATTTAATATTATTATAAGCTAAGGTCCAGAAGTAAGAAATAACCTAGACATGATGTTATTTCTTACCTCCCTCTGCAATATTTATAGTTGTGAAAAACAAATACGCTCGTTTGAGTATATAAATTAAGAGGTTGGGCAGGTCACAGATAATACACAAATAACGACATTTATTAAGTTTATGTGTATTGTTCTATTTGTTTGGAATTTAATATAATTATAAGCTAAGGTCCAGAAGTTAGATGCCACAACTTCTATAATCATCGTTTAACATTCAATGCATTATTGTTAGACAAGTTAAAGTTGTTTTGGACAGCAGTCGGGCTAATATTGTTCACCAAACCCCAATGACTTCTGGCCTCCATTTTACCACCCGTTCTTCAAACAAAGATGAGTCGTGTGTCAATAAAGTGGTTATATCTGTGTTTACCGTTGATTTATATTTTCCTATCGTAAAAGTTCAAAATATTTTTCGTAGCTTTCTGTTGGTTCAAAATGTTCTTTCAAACTATAATTAATTTAGGTCCCTTTATCATAAATAAATATTGTACTGTGTTTGAAATATAGTGTTTTACTTGTGTTTCTTTTAACAGAACGTTAAAATTGAATTATTTTGCTAGTTTTATGGAGTAACATTGAGCTTCCATAGACCAGAGAAACGCAACAGTATACTAGAAATGTTTCTCAATATTTATACTAACTTTTGCAGGTTGCTAAAAATGTGTAAAACTACATGTCGTTTATCAAAACATATTTTCATAAGATAATATATCTTAAACCCTAATGTGAAATGAAGCGTGGCACATGTCTGCTGGAGATCGTTGTAAGTTATTTGTAAACAGTAATGACGTGGATTGCACACGCGCTTAGATATACACTGAGCAACGATGGGTTGGACACGTGCTTATATATACATTGAGCAACGATGGGTTGGACACGTGCTTAGATATACATTGAGCAACGATGGGTTGGACACGTGCTTAGATATACATTGGCAACGATGGGTTGGACACGTGCTTAGATATACATTGAGCAACGATGGGTTGGACACGTGTTTAGATATACATTGAGCAACGATGGGTTGGACATGTGCTTAGATATACATTGAGCAACGATGGGTTGGACATGTGCTTAGATATACGCTGAGTAACTATGGTTCGTGATCGTGATATATAATGAGGTAGACACGGAGAAGCCGCATTATGATCTCGATTTTAACAAAGATTGATCAAAATATCTTTGTACAAAGGCTATACAATTTCATTTCAGGCATTAGATGCAATACGGAAGATACTGGCTATCTTAACGTTAATATTGATAATAAATTAATATAACAATTTACTGTCAAAAGACAAACTAAAATTTAGTGAAATAATAAATTGTACAAATACTACTTTGTCATTCTAAATTTTGAGGGAGAATTTCATTTTCAGGGAAGTCTTTACGAATCGTCCCATCATCGTATTGGAGTGAGGTCTGATCTTTAAACTGGTGATATCTCCAGAAACAATATTACGTAGCTTGTCTTACTTCTAGTTACTTTTTTTAGTAACCTTTGCAAATTAAGTATTTATTTACTATTAGTGTTAAGGTTAAATAAGTAATTCTAAAACCTTATTTTATACTATCATCAGTACAAATTAAACGAAAATAAACTTAAACCTTAATAAAATATATTAATGAAATTGAATAACTATCGTAACTGGGAAAATGGTGTCATGGAAAATTAACACATTTGAGCTTTTTTATTATTTTTATTTATATAATTAGGGTGCCAATGTTAATGATGTGTCAGTAGAAAGGTTACGAGTGACGTAGATAGATGGATGTTACAATCTAAGGTTGATATATTCTTAGAAAGTCCAACAACCAGGACAACTGATATGTCATGTTTTATCTTAACCACAAAGTGCACATACAGTCTGAACATCACCTAACTGATATCTGGTTAAAATACAATGTGAATATCCCAGACTTAGACTTCTTTCTTGGTAAACATGCTGATAGCAACCAATGAGTCGATGCTACGTCGGAGTTATAGAACTAAAAATAGAACTTATCACTTACAACACCCACAATATCTCAAATGCAATTAGTTGTCATAAGGCACGACATATCAGGGCTGGATGAAGCTCACACAGTGTAACGTACGTGTTGCTAATAAATGAAGGCTAGTTCAGTAAGACTATGTCCGGAAGATGATTGCGATGCAAATTCGTATGTGAATTTTTTAAAGTGATAGTGCTGTCGAATATACCATTTTAACTGCTAAATGTGTACATCAATTGTAGCATGTAGAAATTACCCCTATTTTTTAATATTGGTTATATTTTCATAGTTAGTATTTGAAAAGGAACATTAATGGCAATACTTATAACCTTTTTTAGTAAAATACATATTCAAACCAATATTGAATGTTATGTGAATATGGATGTGTGCATGTACTATTCATGCCAAGCGAGACTTTAAATGTAAAAGTTATTGGCATTTAGATTAAGATTAATCGTAAGTCGTTAGCGGGCCGCCCCTAAGGAGATAGCGGGTCACTGAATAACGTGTTAAAATAGATTTTTATGTCTAGTAACTTGGTACCAATTGTTTTAGCTCTATCTTAAACATTTTCAAAAATATTTAACTGGTCCGGGAGTTTTTGGACACCCGGTATATGTTTCATACATTGTAAGATACGGTTATACAAATAAGGAAATTATATTATTCTACGTACAAATCTTACAAAGATATTTTATAAATATTGATGATGGTGTTTATTTTTAACTGCCAGATACTAAATATTCAACATCTTCGTTCTCTGTAAGTAACTGATAACCATTTCAGTCACCCTAAACGTTCTTTTTGAAGTAAAGTTACTAAGTAAAAACTCAATTGGTGCTGAGTTGTACGAGATTCATTCAAACTTTTAATGAGTGTGGTTACATTACGTTACATGGTTTGTAAGTAAACTTCCTTGTAAGTTTAAAAACACATAATCAAGATGATTAAGATTATTAAAAGAGATTAAGCTATTTAATTGAATAACCGCCTGCCTAAACCTTGACCCTCATGAACCTCCCATCTCACTTGAATTCCTTAGGTTGCCCTTCTGAATCCATGTTAGAATTTTTGATTATGAACTGTTTTCTTCAATAATCTTGTAATTATATCAATTTAAAAAGTTTTTGATCGTGGAAGTACTTCAAAATAAAATATGTGTTTCGATTTACGTGTTATAACGTGAATTATATGTGTATTTAAATACATTTCTGTTTGAACATGCAAATAAGCTACTTGCCCTCATACCACAGGTGCAAGGTTAAGGCCAAAGTAGCAATACTTCTTTAGTATCAATTATATTTTTGGATTTGATAAAGATTCGATGATTTTCTCCCTTCTATAACCTTATTATTCATGATCAAGTCGCCGATTGTAGATATATGGGTGACTATAAGGGACAAATGAGTGTGATGTGTGTACATGAAAGATTGATATTTATATTTTCATAAGAATATATTTTAAATGTATTATGTGTAGTTAATTATTAAGTTGTTTTTATAACCTGCATGCCTCGGTGTACTCCTTCAGGACTAATGACTACTTCAGTTGGGTTGATGGAATCGTAGTGTAACCTTGGGTACTGGAATACGGACAGAACTATCTGAGGAGAGGGGTTGGGACAATTGATAATGAAAAACTAATGGGCTTTTAAATTCAATATCTAATAAATGCTACACAACAAAGCCAAAGACTTCCTACTAATAATGAAGTTACATTTCATCCTAATTGTACATGTAAAGTGGTGAAAGACATATTTGACACTCTGTGGATTTTAGTATTTTAAGTTGGAAAACATACATTTAATTTTTTAAATAGTGTTGGTATTTGTTCATTTAAGTATCGGGAATACTATATAGTAAATTAGTGGTAATAGTTCTCTTTAGTTTGGCTTCTTGTGTTTCACAGTGCTATAACGGTAGGCACCTGCAGTGAGTTATTTCTGCAAGGTGGGGAAGACCAGCGAGGGGTGCCAACTGTGCGCGAACAATTATTGAAGTCTCTGGTTATGGGACTGCCAATGTTATATGCTGATGGTCGACTCTAAGAAGTTGGAATTCACATCGAAATTAAAACAACCTGCTGAAAACGTAGACGTGTTAGTCGTACACCTTCGCCTCAGGAAGGTTTTACACAAACAATGCAGGGTGCTGGCAAAGTTGGTGATATTAAAAACGATGGGTTTATGAGTGCGTTGACTTACTTCACTCAAAATTGGTATCGGTAGCTAAATGAGAAGATAATAAAGGTGTAACGGAAGATGTAGGTTATTTAAAAACTGAAAATATTGCTTTGCGTCATGAGATTGAGCGTATTAAGTTTAAGCTGGACAATTTGGAAAATAGATCGTGTATGAATGATTTAATATTTACAAGCATACAATATTTGCCTGGAAGTGACTATTGGAAGAAAGTGAGGGACTTTTGTATCGGGATGTTGAAGTGTCCAGACAATCTTTGGGTTAATCAGGCTCACCCGATCGGCAGAAACGAAGGTTTATTAATAGCGCATTTTCTAGATGGCGCTGATGTGAACTTTATAATGAATAACGAAAAGAAACTCAAGGTAACAGGATACTATGTTAATAGAGATTACACGAAGGAGGTGAAGAGAAAAGGGGAGAGCTAATATCAGTTAGGAAGGAGATTGAAAAGCCGAAGGGAATACGTGGAATGCCTCTTATATTTGATAATACGATTATTGAGAATACCCGTGTTACATGGACTGGAAGTAAATTGATGGCAGGAGATGCGGATGGATGTGAAAAGCTGAAGGAGTTACTGGGAGTGGACATAATACGTCTGAAGACAACATCACCGCAAGGTCCAGGCACTACACAGGGTCCAGCCACTACCCAAGGTCCGGCCACTACACAAGGTCCCGGCTCTACACAAGGTCCAGCCACTACACAAGGTCCAACCTCTACCCAAGGTCCAGCCACTACACAAGGTCCAACCACTACACAAGGTCCCGCAACTACACAAGTTCCAGCCACTATACAAGGTCCCGAAACTACGGAAGGTCCAGCCACTACACAAGGTCCAGCCACTACATAAGGTCCCGTCACTACACAAGGTCCAGTTACTACACAAAGACCGACCACTACATAATGTCCAGCTACTACACAAGGTCCCGTCACTACACAAGGTCCAGACACTGCACAAGTTCCAACTACTACACAAGGTCCAACCACTACGCAAGGTCCAGCCACTACACACGGTCCAGCCACTACACAGTGTCCAACCACTACACAAGGTCCCGCCACTATACAAGGTACAACCACTACACAAGGTCCAGCCATTACACAAGGTCCAACTACTACACAAGTTCCCATCACTACACAAGGTCCAGACACTACACAAGTTCCAACTACTACACAAGGTCCAACCACTACACAAGGTACAGCCACTAAACAGTGTCCAACAACTACACAAGGTCCAGCCACTACACAAGGCCCAGCCATTACACAAGGTCTAACCACTACACAAGGTCCAGCCACTACACAAGGTCCAACCACTACACAAGGTCCAACCACTACACAAGGTCCAGCCATTACACAAGGTCTAACCACTACACAAGGTCCGGCCACTACACAAGGTCTAACCACTACACAAGGTCCAGCCATTACACAAGGTCTAACCACTACACAAGGTCCAGCCACTACACAAGGTCCAACCACTACACAAGGTCCAACCACTACACAAGGTCCCGTCACTGCACAAGGTCTAACCACTACACAAGGTCCAACAACTACACAAGGTCCCGCCACTACACAAAGTCCCGCGCCGTGCTAACAGTAGAAGCGGTGACTATTTATCTATCATTTCGTTTAATGTATGAGGTCAAAAAAATAAGTTGTTTGATTTTCATTATTGAATTATTTAGAACAGTTCTATGTACTCTCATTAATTGAAGCCGATAGGACGTTAGTAAGTCAATATTTTGTAAAAAGCAATTTACTATTCTTTTTAAACCTGCTATTAGAGAAAATTTTTTTGGTACGGCAATTGGTGGAGCTTTATTTGAGATAAATATAAGTCTAAATTTGCAAAAACTATAAACTTTGAACATTCAGAAAAAAATAGGTATAGTAAAAATTTGTATAAATAATTATATGTGCATTTCTGTTCTTCCAGTGTATTTGAATGTTAATGCTTGGGATAGAGATTTGTTATTACTTTCAAATTATATTGAATCAAGGCCAGAACAGAACTTTATTATTATAGGTGATATAAATGCAAGAATATGTTCCCTATCTATTCTTCCCCATACCTATTATTCCCTAGAGGTATTAGATAAGTACATAGTTTATGATATGGATAAGATTAGTGCAGTAATACATTCGAAAGATAATATCCTAAATTCAAATGATAAAAAAGATTTAGAATGTTGTAATAACAATAGTAAAATTATTCTTAATAGCAGGTCAGTATCGGACAGTGTATGTGACTTTACTTTTATCGGTATTTGATTTAGCGAGTTTTTAATTAAATTGGTTAGACTGTGTAAGTGGTTTTGTTGTAAGTTTTTTCTAAGTTGTTCGGTTTTGAAGCAATAAATGTGGGAAGTTTTCAAATGAACACCTGATTATTGATCCCGTAATTCCACCATATATTATTTAAGCAACAACACCCGTGGAAATTGCATTTTAAGATAGTTAAAAAAAATGTGGGAACTGTTGGTGTTTTATTTATTTGTTTATCTCTATAGATATTATTATCTTTGATGACAGTAATTCTACACACTGTTTTGTTGTAATTCCAAAGAGGCCGAGGCTAGTATTATCCTAACTAAGACATTTGAATACCTACTACAGTATGTTCGGAATGTTTATGAAAATTAATGAACGAACCTTCCAATGAGGGAACTATGAAGAACTTTCATTGAAATGACCATGGATTTTATTCATTAATAATATACATCCATTTTAAAATAGTATGTTTATCTACTCATACTTTGTATGGATTGGTTAATACATTTATACAGTGTAAATATCATTCTATCTGACTATAATAATAATAATCTTTATTGTCTTCACTTAATAAATATATAGCATATATTTATAGACCTTGTGTTATGTAGACATATAATATATAAAATAGCAAATTGATATAAAATAAATGTAAAATAAAAATATTAAAAAAGGAGAAGCAACAGTTGATAATCTTCTTACAGTTCTGAAAATTTAAAATCTTCAATTCTATATAGACAATTTCTGGTCAAGTAATTTTTCAATTCATTAAAGTTAAGATTCAATTTATTAATTATTCATCAGTAAGAGGCCGATCGTAGATATATGGATAAATATGATGAGGGTAGCATTGGTCTGATTTTTAGCTACCTGAAAAACCAGCTACTCAGTGCTTTCTTACAACGTTTACTACCAGCAAACATGGACACCTCCGACTTCTCAAGTAGTGTCCAAGTGTCCACATTGATGGTAACCATTGAGCGAACTCCAAGTAAGTATAATGGGGACTGAGTAAAGAGCATATTGCCTTTAATCTCCACAGCATTTCTTCCCCAAGTAGATGGGTTACAGCACTACGCCACTATCAGACTTAAGATATTAGTCATATTATTTCACCACATTAACCTTGGTACACGTGGGCTGCACAAAAATTTAGGCGTCTTGTGTCTTATCACACATTTTTTCTGCTTATTAATTTTCCCTGCACCCTTATTTTATTGAATTTCAAATATCTGATCCAATGGCACTTAGATAGTTCAGACCAACGAGACAGTCCAGATGGACAAATGTTCTACAAATACATAACTGTGTTAGTGCATGTGAGATATTAAAGCCTTCCTCTATGTAAGAACATGCGCCAGCATCTTTTCAGGTTGGGAGAACGCGTTTATTTTATAGGAAAGTACCTATAAATCCATGTATTCATTCTACAATGTGTTCAGATAATTTTCTAGGGCTGAAAAAATTGAATAAATTTATAAATAGGCCTGGATGATAACTAAGTAAATTTGTGTATTTATCGGATGATCAAAAAGCCCTAAAATAAATAATTGTCTGTAATATTTGGATAGCAATGTATCCATCCGATATTTCAGAGTTATTTTTAAATACGGAAGGTAATACATCGATATTTAATGGCTGAAGGTAAATAATCATGAGTCTTGTCCTAGTTTATATTGTATTGTATTTATTTATATTGTGTATCGTACTACAACATTATCTCTATCAATTGACACGTCATGAGCCTCGTCGTAGTTTAGAGGGAACTACAACATACACTCTATCAATTGACACATCATGAGCCTCGTCGTAGTTTAGAGGGAACTACAACATACACTCTATCAATTGACACATCATGAGTCTCGTCCTAGTTTAGAGGGAACTACAACATACACTCTATCAATTGACACATCATGAGTCTCGTCCTAGTTTAGAGGGAACTACAACATACACTCTATCAATTGACACATCATGAGTCTCGTCCTAGTTTAGAGGGAACTACAACATACACTCTATCAATTGACACATCATGAGTCTCGTCCTAGTTTAGAGGAAACTACAACATACACTCTATCAATTGACACATCATGAGTCTCGTCCTAGTTTAGAGGGAACTACAACATACACTCTATCAATTGACACATCATGAGTCTCGTCCTAGTTTAGAGGGAACTACAACATACACTCTATCAATTGACACATCATGAGTCTCGTCCTAGTTTAGAGGGAACTACAACATACACTCTATCAATTGACACATCATGAGTCTCGTCCTAGTTTAGAGGGAACTACAACATACACTCTATCAATTGACACATCATGAGTCTCGTCCTAGTTTAGAGGGAACTACAACATACACTCTATCAATTGACACATCATGAGTCTCGTCCTAGTTTAGAGGGAACTACAACATACACTCTATCAATTGACACATCATGAGTCTCGTCCTAGTTTAGAGGGAACTACAACATACACTCTATCAATTGACACATCATGAGTCTCGTCCTAGTTTAGAGGGAACTACAACATACACTCTATCAATTGACACATCATGAGTCTCGTCCTAGTTTAGAGGGAACTACAACATACACTCTATCAATTGACACATCATGAGTCTCGTCCTAGTTTAGAGGGAACTACAACATACACTCTATCAATTGACACATCATGAGTCTCGTCCTAGTTTAGAGGGAACTACAACATACACTCTATCAATTGACACATCATGAGTCTCGTCCTAGTTTAGAGGGAACTACAACATACACTCTATCAATTGACACATCATGAGTCTCGTCCTAGTTTAGAGGGAACTACAACATACACTCTATCAATTGACACATCATGAGTCTCGTCCTAGTTTAGAGGGAACTACAACATACACTCTATCAATTGACACATCATGAGTCTCGTCCTAGTTTAGAGGGAACTACAACATACACTCTATCAATTGACACATCATGAGTCTCGTCCTAGTTTAGAGGGAACTACAACATACACTCTATCAATTGACACATCATGAGTCTCGTCCTAGTTTAGAGGGAACTACAACATACACTCTATCAATTGACACATCATGAGTCTCGTCCTAGTTTAGAGGGAACTACAACATACACTCTATCAATTGACACATCATGAGTCTCGTCCTAGTTTAGAGGGAACTACAACATACACTCTATCAATTGACACATCATGAGTCTCGTCCTAGTTTAGAGGGAACTACAACATACACTCTATCAATTGACACATCATGAGTCTCGTCCTAGTTTAGAGGGAACTACAACATACACTCTATCAACTGACACATCATGAGTCTCGTCCTAGTTTAGAGGGAACTACAACATACACTCTATCAATTGAAACACACGAGTCTCGTCCTAGTTTAGAAGAACTACAACATACACTCTATCAATTGACACATCATGAGTCTTGTCGTACTTTAGAGGGACTACAACATACACTCTATCAATTGACACATCATGAGTATCGTCCTAGTTTAGAGGGAACTACAACATACACTCTATCAATTGACACATCATGAATCTCGTCGTATTTTAGAGGGAACTACAACATACACTCTATCAATTGACACATCATGAGTCTCGTCCTAGTTTAGAGGGAACTACAACATACACTCTATCAATTGACACATCATGAGTCTCGTCCTAGTTTAGAGGGAACTACAACATAGACTCTATCAATTGACACATCATGAGTCTCGTCTCAGTTTAGAGGGAACTACAACATACACTCTATCAATTGACGTATCATGAGTCTCGTCGTAGTTTAGAGGGAACTACAACATACACTCTATCAATTGACACATCATGAGTCTCGTCGTAGTTTAGAGGGAACTACAACATACACTCTATCAATTGACACGTTCATGAGTCTCGTCCTAGTTTAGAGGGAACTACAACATAGACTCTATCAATTGACACATTATGAGTCTCGTTCTAGTTTAGACGGGACTACAACATACACTCTATCAATTGACACATCATGAGCCTCGTCGTAGTTTAGAGGGAACTACAACATACACTCTATCAATTGACACGTCATGAGTCTCGTCCTAGTTTAGAGGGAACTACAACATACACTCTATCAATTGACACGTTATGAGTCTCGTCCTAGTTTAGAGGGAACTACAACATACACTCTATCAATTGACACATTATGAGTCTCGTTCTAGTTTAGAGGGAACTACAACATACACTCTATCAATTGACACATCATGAGCCTCGTCGTAGTTTAGAGGGAACTACAACATACACTCTATCAATTGACACATCATGAGTCTCGTCGTAGTTTAGAGGGAACTACAACATACACTCTATCAATTGACACGTCATGAGTCTCGTCCTAGTTTAGAGGGAACTACAACATAGACTCTATCAATTGACACATTATGAGTCTCGTTCTAGTTTAGAGGGAACTACAACATACACTCTATCAATTGACACATCATGAGCCTCGTCGTAGTTTAGAGGGAACTACAACATACACTCTATCAATGGACACATCATGAGTCTCGTCCTAGTTTAGAGGGAACTACAACATACACTCTATCAATTGACACGTTTTGAGTCTCGTCCTAGTTTAGAGGGAACTACAACATAGACTCTATCAATTGACACATTATGAGTCTCGTTCTAGTTTAGAGGGAACTACAACATACACTCTATCAATTGACACATCATGAGCCTCGTCGTAGTTAGAGGGAACTACAACATACACTCTATCAATGGACACATCATGAGTCTCGTCCTAGTTTAGAGGGAACTACAACATAGACTCTATCAATTGACACATCATGAGTCTCGTCCTAGTTTAGAGGGAACTACAACATAGACTCTATCAATTGACACATTATGAGTCTCGTTCTAGTTTAGAGGGAACTACAACATACACTCTATCAATTGACATATCATGAGTCTCATCCTAGTTTAGAGGGAACTAAAACATACACTCTATCAATCGACACATCATGATTTTCGTCCTAGTTTAGAGGGAACTACAACATAGACTCTATCAATTGACACATCATGAGTCTCGTCCTAGTTTAGAGGGAACTACAACATACACTCTATCAATTGACACATCATGAGTCTCGTCGTAGTTTAGAGGGAACTACAACATACACTCTATCAATTGACACATCATGAGTCTTGTCGTAGTTTAGAGGGAACTACAACATACACTCTATCAATTGACACATCATGAGTCTCGTCCTAGTTTAGAGGGAACTACAACATAGACTCTATCAATTGACACATCATGAGTCTCGTCCTAGTTTAGAGGAAACTACAACATACACTCTATCAATTGACACATCATGAGTCTCGTCCTAGTTTAGAGGGAACTACAACATACACTCTATCAATTGACACATCATGAGTCTCGTCGTAGTTTAGAGGGAACTGCAACATACACTCTATCAATTGACACATCATGAGTCTCGTCCTAGTTTAGAGGGAACTATAACATACACTATCAATTGACACATCATGAGTCTCGTCCTAGTTTAGAGGGAACTACAACATACACTCTATCAATTGACACATCATGAGTCTCGTCCTAGTTTAGAGGGAACTACAACATACACTCTATCAATTGACACATCATGAGTCTCGTCCTAGTTTAGAGGGAACTACAACATACACTCTATCAATTGACACATCATGAGTCTCGTCCTAGTTTAGAGGGAACTACAAAATTCACTATCAATTGACACATCAAAAGTCTCGTCCTAGTTTAGAGGCAACTACAACATACACTCTATCAATTGACTCGTAATGAGTCTCATCCTAGTTTAGAGGGAACAACAACATACACTCTATCAATTGACACATCATTTGACAGTCAATTTTGCTACAACACGCCTACTATTGATTCACGACACTTCACAGTCTTTATTACTACAGCTCAGCTACTATCAATTAATACACACTATACCACAGTATCTCACGAACACCACTGTGCTGTCTCGGATCTCTTGAATATATCATATTCAAACATTTATAGAATTTTATATATTGTATTTTCTTGAAATTATTCCGTATCAACACACTCTCTATCAATTGACATATACCAAACACTACACAGTCTTTATCACTTCGACTCAGCCAATATAAACTTATGGACACCATTTCACAATATAAGTCACTACAACACATTCCTATTAGGTCACGCACACCATTTGACGGGGTATCTCACTACAATACACACACTATTAATTTACATACACCATTTGGTTGTCTCTCTCACTAAAAAACGTCTAATATCAATTCATACTCACCATTTAATAGTCTCTATCACTAGAATACATCACTATCAATCCACAAAAACCCATCAGAGTCGTTATCACTTCACGTCAGCCAAAATCAATTCATAAAAAATATTTGACTGTCTCTCTCACTACAACACACCCAGCACATATCACTTCACAGACTTTATCACTACAAATCAGCCACTACCAATCCACAAACAACACTGCACAGTCTTTATCATTACAACTCAGCCACTATCACTTCATAGTATTTATCACTACAACACACCTGATATCAGATATCACTTCACATTATTTATCACTACAAATCAACCACTATCAATTCACAGACATCGTTTGACAGCCTATCTCTCTGCAACACACCCACTATCTATTCACATACAACACTAGACATTCCCTCTCACTATAACTTTTATACCGTACTATTAGTTTTCTAATAAAATTATAATTTCTTTAATATCACAACTACATAGTACTAAAAATATACACACATATGATTGTCACTAATGCTAGAACATGCCCAATATCCTAAAATTATCCTTACTTTATCTAACAAACGATCTCCTCAACACCTACTGACATTATATTCTTTGAGAGGTTTCATTTATTCTGAGAGTCCTTGTGTTATTGAACATGTAATGAAGTAATTGTAATAATGTATATTAAATGCGTGTTCTTTCCCATTTATATTTTGTTTATTTTATGTACCTTGGTTTTTGATTTGTTATTATTTTTGTAACATTACGTGCAAATTAAATAAATTTAACCCTAATCAGTACCCACAGTACGTTGGACTGAGACGTTAAGGAAGGCATACCTATAAAATATATCTTTATACAATAGCAAACGTAGATGCGGAAGATGTGGGGTTTGATATGGACATTGTGAGTTGAGATAAATGGCGGCCTCCAATATACGTCCTCTCTCCATTACTCGTACATTTATTTAAACTTGATCCCTTTTCACCATCAATCAATCGTTTGAATAATTATTTAAAACCACGCTAGTGATCACTGATGTGGATTAATGGTTTTGTATACACGTATTTAAAACATGTTTTAAACTGATAACATATTTTCTCGCAAACCGTTTTGAAACTATAAATCAGTCTACCTTTATTATACTTGCTTTCCTATAATAAAGGTTCATTTATAATTCTTAAGTAATTGTAAAATTTTCAGAGGCAAAACTGTTCGAAATTTGATTCTTACAGTATTTTTATCGATAAGGACCATTAGTGATATGTGTTTAGGATTCTGGAATGAAATTTAAATTGTAGGCAAACCTAACGTTAGATATTGTCTGGATGTATAAATTTTGTTTGCAAATTTAAACTATTTTAATATGTATATATCAATATCTATAACATCTGAACCTTTTTTGCCACCTCCTCTCCAATAAAGATTGTGGATTTTGAAAGTTAGCAAGTCAGCGATTCATAAATTTTAATAACGATTTTCAGAATTATTAACTTAAAAAAGTATGTTAGTCACTTAGTGAACATTGCTTAGAATGAACTTTCAGTAAAAAGATCTGTAAAACGGAAAAATGTGTATTCAAGTTAATTAATGTTAAAGTATTTTACTAGCCAGAGTCAATTTCATCCGTACTTGTCTATGAAAAAATGGGCAGGCATATAAAACGTTATTTTGTTTATAAAACGTAATTTTTTTATAACGTTATTTTCTTTATAAAACGTAATTTTGTTTATAAAACGTTAATTTGTTTATAAAACGTCATATTGTTTATAAAACGCAATTTTGTTTATAAAACGTCATTTTGTTTATAAAGCGTAATTTTGTTTATAAGACTTCATTTTGTTTATATAACTTTATTTTGTTTATAAAACGGTATTTTGTTTATAAAACGTCATATTGTTTATAAAACGTAATTTTGTTTATAAAACTTTATTTTGTTTATAAAACGTTATATTGTTTATTAAGCGTCATTTTGTTTATAAAACGTCATTTTGTTTATATAACGTTATTTCGTTTATAAAGTAGTATTTTGTTTATAAAACGTCATTTTGTTTAAAAACGTTATTTTGTTTTTTATAACGGTATTTTGTTTATAAAACGTTATTTTATTTATACAACTTTTTTACCTCCACTTCTAGTGGTCCATCAGTGTTATATTTTAATAATTACTATTCACAATTTTTATTATTAAATAAGTTTAAAATGTTTTGTCAAAAGGATTACAATTAGGTGTTTTTGTATACTGATAAGTCTCTGACACTATATACATTAGAAATATGTTATGAACAGATTAACAGGTTAACGTAAAGACAATTGTATTAACAATTAAATAACAAACTGAGATGTTTTTATTCAAAATGCTGTATTAACTGTACTTATTAAACATAAAATATTATGATGCGTGTAAATGTAAAACATATAAGATATGTTTTTGTTAAATAGGCTTTAAAATTTAAAAACATATATATATATATATATATATACTTTTAAAAAAACCTTTCAATTTGCAGGATACATGTTTATAAATCAGTTTTCAACTAGCAAAATTATGTTTTACATATTAAAGCATTCTTTTAGACAGACAAATTTTAAATACTTAATTTTAATTTAATTATTTTTTTTAAATCTACTAAAATTGTAAACGAGTTTCAGAATATCTCTAATAAGTTTATATTTTATTGTCTCTACTACTTTTATGTACATACCTAATTAACAAATGAATAGTACACAACTCATAATGAAGGACAATTAATGGTGATTTGTTTATAAAAATTTCATACACCATCCTCAGACTGGAGTAATTTAAATAAAAATTATAAAGGTAACCCTAATATGTTTCAACCTTCTTCGTACTTAAATTAAAATAAATTTGTGTTGTGTGGTAGTGATTAAAATATGTGGATGGAGTGATTAAAATATTCAACATAGCGTAATATATCAATTAATTAAGAAAGTAGTTGTAAAATAATGTTACTGTCACAAATAAATAAATACTTCATTCCTGGTATCTAAGATCTTTGCTGGTATGTTAGAATGTCACCTCATGTAACATTATTCATCGACCTTGACTCATCATCGTGCATTGACACCAAAAAGAGCTGTCTAGACATAATTATCAATGCATTGACAATAAGCATATGTGGGATAAACAAACTGTCTGATTGCCGATTGTGTTATACTGTATAAAACTACTGGCAATTATCAATTTTCATCGTTAGGATAAAACTGTTCACTAGTGAGTATAAACATATGTCCTGATTATATTATTTGTTTAGCAGAACGTAGAGTAATAATAAAACATATAATTACTAAATGATGATTACTTGTGGTATTAATTAGGGTTTTATTTTTATTTTATTTTTTCTTTATTTTATTTATTTTTTTTAGTTTTTGTACACAGTGAACAACGGTATAGGATTCAAACCCCTTTGGCAAATTATTATGTGTACTTTCCGGAAACTAACCCGTAACCCACTGCATTAGAAGCATAAGTGAAAGAGGTGCCTTCTCTTTTCTTTTCTAATGTTCTGATAAATAATTTTGAAGGTATTTTAAATGGAGAAAGTTCGTTGTTTTTATTTTCTATGTTATTTTTTATACGCTTTTTAATGTTTCCTTTGTATTTTATTGTTTTTGAAACACATATATACACTGACCTATTTAAAAAAATTGTGTTGAAACGAACACCAGCAAATTAGAATAGCCAAAAAGCAACAACATCAATCATGGATCCAAGAATTAGTCAAAAGTCAATTAATTACAACAGCCGATTAACAAACGTTTGAAATAATTATCATTGAGCTATGTGTTTGCTTTAATTGTGAAAATTGACATTGGAATTCGTGCTGTCCGGAAGTTATCGAAATTTACTGTCACTCCATTCAAAACTTAAGAAATTATCCTAAAACTTAGCTTTTACGAAACTGGTTTATTTTAATTAATTGTGTATATACAGAGTTGTATACCCACTGTGCCTGTATAGGTGGCCGGGTGGGTCAGTACCACTTTGCTTGTATAGGAGGGCTGGTGGGTCAGTACCACTGTGCCTGTATGGATGGCCTGGTGGGTCATTACCACTTTGCCTGTATGGGTGGGTGGATGGGTCAGTACCACTGTGCCTGTATGGCTGGCCGTGTGGGTCAGTACCACTGTTCCTGTATGGGTGGCCGGGTGGGTCAGTACCAATGTGCCTGTATGGGTGGATAGGTGGGTCAGTACCACTGTGCCTGTATGGGTGGCCTGGTGGGTCATTACCACTTTGCCTGTATGGGTGGGTGGATGGGTCAGTACCACTGTGCCTGTATGGCTGGCCGGGTGGGACAGTACCACTGTTCCTGTATGGGTGGCCGGGTGGGTCAGTACCACTGTGCCTGTATGGGTGGCCTGGTGGGTCATTACCACTTTGTCTGTATGGGTGGGTGGATGGGTCAGTACCACTGTGCCTGTATGGGTGGCCTGGTGGGTCATTACCACTTTGCTTGTATAGGAGGGCTGGTGGGTCAGTACCACTGTGCCTGTATGGGTGGCTTGGTGGGTCAGTACCACTTTGCTTGTATAGGAGGGCTGGTGGGTCAGTACCACTGTGCCTGTATAGGTGGCCTTGTGGGTCATTACCACTTTGCCTGTATGGGTGGGTGGATGGGTCAGTACCACTGTGCCTGTATGGGTGGCCTGGTGGGTCATTACCACTTTGTCTGTATGGGTGGGTGGATGGGTCAGTACCACTGTGCCTGTATGGGTGGCCTGGTGGGTCATTACCACTTTGCTTGTATAGGAGGGCTGGTGGGTCAGTACCACTGTGCCTGTATGGGTGGCCTGGTGGGTCAGTACCACTTTGCTTGTATAGGAGGGCTGGTGGGTCAGTACCACTGTGCCTGTATAGGTGGCCTTGTGGGTCATTACCACTTTGCCTGTATGGGTGGGTGGATGGGTTAGTACCACTGTGCCTGTATGGGTGGCCGGGTGGGTCAGTACCACTGTGCCTGTATGGGTGGCCGGGTGGGTCAGTACCACTGTGCCTGTATGGGTGGCCTGGTGGGTCATTACCACTTTGCTTGTATAGGAGGGCTGGTGGGTCAGTACCACTGTGCCTGTATGGGTGGGTGGATGGGTCAGTACCACTGTGCCTGTATGGGTGGCCGGGTGGGTCAATACCACTGTGCCTGTATGGGTGGCCGGGTGGGTCAGTACCACTGTGCCTGTATGGGTGGCCTGGTGGGTCATTACCACTTTGCTTGTATAGGAGGGCTGGTGGGTCAGTACCACTGTGCCTGTATGGGTGGCCTGGTGGGTCAGTACCACTGTGCCTGTATGGGTGGCCGGGTGGGTCAGTACCACTGTGCCTCTATGGGTGGCCTGGTGGGTCATTACCACTTTGCTTGTATAGGAGGGCTGGTGGGTCAGTACCACTGTGCCTGTATGGGTGGCCTGGTGGGTCATTACCACTTTGCTTGTATAGGAGGGCTGGTGGGTCAGTACCACTGTGCCTGTATGGGTGGCCTGGTGGGTCAGTACCACTTTGCTTGTATAGGAGGGCTGGTGGGTCAGTACCACTGTGCCTGTATAGGTGGCCTTGTGGGTCAGTACCACTTTGCCTGTATGGGTGGGTGGATGGGTCAGTACCACTGTTCCTGTATGGGTGGATATGTGGGTCAGTACCACTGTGCCTGTATGGGTGGCCGGGTGGGTCAGTACCACTGTGCCTGTATGGGAGGCCGGGTGGGTCAGTACCACTGTGCCTGTATGGGTGGCCGGGTGGGTTAGTACCACTGTTCCTGTATGGGTGGCCGGGTGGGTCAGTACCACTGTTCCTGTATGGGTGGATAGGTGGGTCAGTACCACTGTTCCTGTATGGGTAGCCGGGTGGGTCAGTTCCACTGTTCCTGTATGGGTGGATAGGTGGGTCAGTACCATTGTTCCTGTATGGGTGGCCGGGTGGGTCAGTACCACTGTTCCTGTATGGGTGGCCGGGTGGGTCAGTACCACTGTTCCTGTATGGGTGGATAGGGGTGTCAGTACCACTGTTCCTGTATGGGTGGCCGGGTGGGTCAGTACCACTGTTCCTGTATGGGTGGTTGGGTGAGTCAGTACCACTGTGCCTGTATGGGTGGACGGGTGGGAAAATTTACTGTATTTGAAGAGAAAATTTACTTGTTATATAGATCCCTTTACCTTAACGTAGCACATTTCTGTATTAGAGGGAATTCATGCTTGATATTAGTACTACACAACCAGTTTATTGGAATGTTTATCCTCATATCAAACGTGTATTTTCTCGAATATTCTTGCCGTACACAACCAAAGTTGTAACCTGTTTCTATGGATAAATAAAACAAAGAAGTACATTGTTGTTACAAAATATCTTTATATATATTTTTAAATGATCTATAAGTTCATACTTATCAGTTATTGCAACAGCCATATTTGTTTTTAGGTAGTTCTACTGTGGATTATTCTGAATTATTTCACTATCTACTTTTCGATACAAATCTACTAAAATTTAATTTCAGTAAAATGAAATCTACTAAAACATAATATTTCCCAATATTTAAATTCCATGAGAGAGCAATGATTTGTAAAGTTTATTCTAAAAGTTGGATATTATAATCAAATAACGAAGCAGTATCAAATAGAATAATAATATAACAGCAATAAAGCCTTCATTATTATAATGTCACGAAAACTGCAAGCAATAAAAGTCAGTAAACTGCAGTTATAAATACGGGGAAATCTTGAACAAATTAGAAAATCAGGGATATGAGATTCTAGGGATGTGGAAAATAGCTAGACCTGTGCTCGTAAAATAGCTAGACCTGTGCTCGTAAAATAGCTAGACCTGTGCTCGTAAAATAATTTGTTCAATACATGCGCATTTTTCATGTTGGTTATATGACATAAACCACATTAATATTAAGTAGCTCAGGAGCCATTTTGTTTGTTTGTGCCAAACTGAACATTACACTCATGTTTCAGAACTATTAAGCATGTTGGCTACAGTACTGGTGTTGGCTTCCTTAGCTGGAAACGTCATCTCGACGGGGCCATCTAAATGTGATGACAATATTGTGAAACAAATCAAAGCTTATTGGAATGGAAATGAACCTGTTGGTTTGATAAAAAATGTAAGATGATTACCATAATAGTTAATTATTAATATTAATTACATTTATCTTTGATAAAACTATAGCTGTAAAACAATTATTTTATGATATTTACATTTTCTAAGACTAATAATATAATTTTTTTGTACTTATCAAATACTTGTAAATAAATGTTTCAAAACGATTCTTTAAAAGAAAATATTATGAAACCAAAATAGATAACATTATTTTAACTCTTTTATTTATTATAAAATACTTCATATCTAGAACCACATATTATGGATCGAATACAGAAATTAAACCGTAAATTAGTGTTGTTCCTCAACAATGTCCATGTATCTGTTGATATAGTGATGATGATAAGGTTTTTTAATGAATTTAAAGTGTTTTTTTTCTTTTAACTAAGATTACCTCATCATTACAGTTTTAAAGATAATTTGAAAATACTAGTTCGATATGGGTCACATTGCCCCTAAATCCAGTGTCAGTGGGCTGAATATAATTATATATCTTATGTCACTAGTTACAAACTAGTCTAATTTACTGACTTTAGCGATGAATCACGCGTGATGCAACGTGATATAAATCATAAAACCTCTCAGTATTTAACTACATCATTCTTTTATGAACATCAATAAGAAGTTTGATTAATTTCAAATTATAAGAATCGATTAAGAAATTACTTCTATCCAGTGTAAAATAATTCACTGTAATTTGAAGGTACTCTTGAAAACATAATTACGACTACATTACACGGTATATTTCTTGTTATACACTTTCGGTTACGTGGCAGCCAGATATCGTGCTTGCGCTCGTCTGCTCTTTACTCTCCTGGCCGTTTGTAAAGAGACTGGTTTGTTTCGTCTTTCCAGCTCTCGGTTTGTCTGTTTGACTAATTTCTTTCTTGTTAAAATTTTGTTTTAGCCACCTTGCCTTATTTTCTCACTTTGGGCTTTTGACGTTGTCAATTTTTCTTTTCTTTGAATTTTTGTTAACGAGACTATCTGCAGATAGACGTTACTGGTGTATGTTGAAATGTTTATATGTTGTTTGTCAACAGTAATTATTTATCTTGTGGCCTTCTGCTTTTTTGTAAAACTGTCTGCAATAAAGTTGTATTGTTTCCGCCCCTCCGAGTGTCGACCGTGAGCCTATCCCTTTCTAGAATTTAGCCATCCCCGTTTCATTTTTACTTCCTTTTTGGTGAGAGATGGGTCTCAAATTTAAGGTAAAAATAACTTCTTTAATCGGAATAATGATCCATTTCAATTAATAATACATATTTAGAGTTACTATAATTACTGAGCAAGGGATTAACCTCCAAACTGCGGGCTTAATACTCTACTCCCCGTACTAGAATTAATATACCTAATAATGATAGTTTTAATAGTTATATATACTAACTGACCCGGCAATGGTTTGTTATTGTAAAAATGAGGGTGATGGTAGTGTAAGGAAATCGCTTAATAGGCCTGCGTGGTTTATTTCGAAAGGAGAACGGAGTGTTGAACTATTTAATATTTGTGCATGTGTGTAGCCTCAGTAACATTTTTGGCCAACCACCTTGACTTGAAGACTGGTGCCATTGCAAAGTTTAGGAATGTATGTCAAAGAACAGGATAATTGGTATTCTAACCTTTAAGACGGAGCCTGTAAGGGTAGATCACTGGTGGGTCCATAGTACGGAGGAACTCCACAGGATAGTAAACTGCATCCTCCACCTACACTACACTACATAGGAGGAACTCCACAGGATAGTAAACTGCATCGTCCACCTCCACTACACGACATAGGAGTAACTACACAGGATAGTAAACTGCATCCTCCACCTACACTACACTACATAGGAGGAACTCCACAGGATAGTAAACTGCATCGTCCACCTCCACTACACGACATAGGAGTAAACTACACAGGATAGTAAACTGCATCCTCCACCTATAGAAAACTACATAGGAGGAACTCCACAGGATAGTAAACTGCATCGTCCACCTCCACTACACGACATAGGAGTAACTACACAGGATAGTAAACTGCATCCTCCACCTACACTACACTACATAGGAGGAACTCCACAGGATAGTAAACTGCATCGTCCACCTCCACTACACGACATAGGAGTAACTACACAGGATAGTAAACTGCATCCTCCACCGCCACTACACGACATAGGAGGAGCTCCACAGGATAGTAAACTGCATCCTCCACCGCCACTACACGACATAGGTGTAACTCCACAGGATAGTAAACTGCATCCTCCACTACACGACATAGGTGTAACTCCATAGGATAGTAAACTGCATCCTCCACCACCACTACACGACAGGAGTAACTCCACAGGATAGTAAACTGCATCCTCCACTACACGACATAGATGTAACTCCACAGGATAGTAAACTGCATCCTCCACCTCCACTATACGACATAGGTGTAACTCCACAAGACAGTAAACTGCATCCTCCACTACACGACATAGATGTAACTCCACAGGATAGTAAACTGCATCCTCCACCTCCACTATACGACATAGGTGTAACTCCACAGGACAGTAAACTGCATCCTCCACCTCCACTATACGACATAGGTGTAACTCCACAGGACATTAAACTGCATCCTCCACTACACGACATAGATGTAACTCCACAGGATAGTAAACTGCATCCTCCACCGCCAATACACGACATAGATGTAACTCCACAAGATAGTAAACTGCATCCTCCACTACACGACATAGATGTAACTCCACAGGATAGTAAACTGCATCCTCCACTACACGACATAGATGTAACTCCACAGGATAGTAAACAGCATCCTCCACCTCCACTATACGTCATAGGTGTAACTCCACAGGATAGTAAACTGCATCCCCACTATACGACATAGGTGTAACTCCACAGGATAGTAAACTGCATCCTCCACTACACGACATAGGTGTAACTCCACAGGATAGTAAACTGCATCCTCCACTACACGACATAGGTGTAACTCCACAGGATAGTAAACTGCATCCTCCACTACACGACATAGGTGTAACTCCACAGGATAGTAAACTGCATCCTCCACCTCCACTACACGACATAGGTGTAACTCCACAGGATAGTAAACTGCATCCTCCACCTACACTAAACGACATAAAATTACCGTTATCATAAATTAACGTATTGAGGTTTGTTGGAATTAGCTTGAAAAATAGCTTGAAAAATTCAAAGCATATTTTTTTATTATTTTTATCCCTCCTAAAACACCTTTAAAACTGGATATTACACTGATGGAAACATTACTAAACTCAATATTACACACATAGAAATAATTTGATTATTTCAACATTCAAAACCTTGCCGTTCGTCAAATGTAGTCATATATGTGTTTTCCAAACGGCAAGTCTATTAATGGTGAAACATTCTTATAATTTCTATCTGCGCAGTTAGAGAGTTTTTTTAAAGTGCTATTTGCAAAATAACACTTTAAAAAAAACTTAAAAGTGTTATTTTGCGAGTTGCAAACTCGTATTATTGGATGGATTGGCTCTTTGAAAAAAATATTTAAAAACCTGCGCGTCTAAAAAACATGAATGGTAATTGTGCCAAATTAACACTACTAGGTTTTAAAACTTGTATAAATCATGATCAGTGAGTCAGTCAGTGTTGTTTGGTTTGTATATTGTTTTCGACAAGTAAATAAGTATTTTAAATAAATAATACTTATTTAAATTTCAGAATGATTTGAGATTATTATATCTGTATAATTAAAATTAATAATTTAAGAAATGACAATCTACTTGAACGTTACAGAATCTTCAGTCAAAATAAATGAATATTTAAAATCATTTTATATCCATACATGTTTATAATACCTTGTTGATTTAATTGCATCCAGAGTTATATGTAAATTTGCATTATAATTAGTATGAAGACTAAGATGTGTTCTACAATACATTTCCAAATGTTTCAGGCCATATCACACGGCAAGGAAGTGGTAGTGGGTACCACAAAGGACTACTACCATGAAGACATCATAGCATCTTTCTCGTACTTCGTCCAGGAGAGGTGCAACCCACTTACTCGTATCGATTATTACGAGCTATTCAAAAATGGGTAAATGTTCAACAGTTAATTGAATATTTTACGAAATCTAGATGTTAAAATATCTACAAAATATCTTTATTTGTACAATCATTTCAAACATTCTAAGATTTATAATGATTGAAGCCTACTATTACTATATTACTCACCATAATAATATTATAGAATCATACATATTAATGAACCCTTTATGAAATATTTCAAGATAGTGAAAACAAGATTTATTTAAAAAATACGTGATACGTGTGTACATACGATGAAACACAAAACAACCACATAATTACACAACAAACATACTGCTGAACATTGAACACAAACAACCACATTACTACACAACAAACATACTGCTGAACATGAAATAAAAACAACCACATTATTACACAACAAAAATACTGCTGAACATGTAATAAAAACAACCACATTACTACACAACAAACATACTGCTGAACATTGAACACAAACAACCACATCACTACACAACAAACATACTGCTGAACATTGAACACAAACAACCACATTACTACACAACAAACATACTGCTGAACATGAAATACAAACAACCACATTATTACACAACAAACATACTGCTGAACATTGAACACAAACAACCACATTACTACACAACAAACATACTGCTGAACATGAAATAAAAACAACCACATTATCACACAACAAACATACTGCTGAACATGAAATAAAAACAACCACATTATTACACAACAAACATACTGCTGAACATGAAATAAAAACAACCACATTATTACACAACAAACATAATGCTGAACAAGAAATAAAAACAACCACATTATTACACAACAAAAATACTGCTGAACATGTAATAAAAACAACCACATTACTACACAACAAACATACCGCTGAAAATGAAATAAAAACAACCACATTATTACACAACAAACATACTGCTGAACATGAAATAAAAACAACCACATTATTACACAACAAACATACTGCTGAACATGAAATAAAAACAACCACATTATTACACAACAAACATACTGCTGAACATGAAATAAAAACAACCACATTATTACACAACAAACATACTGCTGAACAAGAAATAAAAACAACCACATTATTACACAACAAACATACTGCTGAACATGTAATAAAAACAACCACATTACTACACAACAAAAATACTGCTGAACATGAAATAAAAACAACCACATTATTACACAACAAACATACTGCTGAACAAGAAATAAAAACAACCACATTATTACACAAAAAACATACTGCTGAACATGAAATAAAAACGACCACATTATTACACAACAAACATACTGCTGAACATGAAATAAAAACAACCACATTATTACACAACAAAAATACTGCTGAACATGTAATAAAAACAACCACATTACTACACAACAAACATACTGCTGAACATGAAATAAAAACAACCACATTATTACACAACAAACATACTGCTGAACATTGAACACAAACAACCACATTACTACACAACAAACATACTGCTGAACATGAAATAAAAACAACCACATTATTACACAACAAAAATACTGCTGAACATGTAATAAAAACAACCACATTACTACACAACAAACATACTGCTGAACTTAAAATAAAAACAACCACATTATTACACAACAAAAATACTGCTGAACATGTAATAAAAACAACCACATTACTACACAACAAACATACTGCTGAACATGAAATAAAAACAACCACATTATCACACAATAAACATACTGCTGAACATTAAATAAAAACAACCACATTATTACACAACAAACATACTGCTGAACATGAAATGAAAACAACCACATTATTACACAACAAACATAATGCTGAACAAGAAATAAAAACAACCACATTATTACACAACAAAAATACTGCTGAACATGTAATAAAAACAACCACATTACTACACAACAAAAATACTGCTGAACATGAAATAAAAACAACCACATTATTACACAACAAACATACTGCTGAACATGAAATAAAAACAACCACATTATTACACAACAAACATACTGCTGAACATGAAATAAAAACAACCACATTATTACACAACAAACATACTGCTGAACATGAAATAAAAACAACCACATTATTACACAACAAACATACTGCTGAACAAGAAATAAAAACAACCACATTATTACACAACAAACATACTGCTGAACATGAAATAAAAACGACCACATTATTACACAACAAACATACTGCTGAACATGAAATAAAAACAACCACATTATTACACAACAAAAATAATGTTGAACATGTAATAAAAACAACCACATTACTACACAACAAACATACTGCTGAACATGAAATAAAAACAACCACATTATTACACAACAAACATACTGCTGAACATTGAACACAAACAACCACATTACTACACAACAAACATACAGCTGAACATGAAATACAAACAACCACATTATTACACAACAAACACACTGCTGATCATTGAACACAAACAACCATATTACTACACAACAAACATACTGTTTGATATGAAACACAAACAACCATATTACTACACAACAAACATACTGTTTGATATGAAACACAAACAACCATATTACTACACAACAAACACACTGCTGAATATGAAATATAAACAACCACATTATTACACAAGAAACACACTGCTGATCATTGAACACAAACAACCATATTACTACACAACAAACATACCGCCGAACATGAAACACAAACATGAAAACTAATTATTGATGGCTTAGTATTTTTTTTTTAATTCATAAATTGGCGCACATTATTGTTATGTACTGTTACTTTCACACTTCTTTATGAAACCTGAATTTCACACTGTTCACCTAAACTATATTAAAACCGTTGTTCTCAGTTGTAATTACTTTAGCAACATTTTCACAAACTTGGTCTGTTAAATTCACTTATATCTCATGAATCAAAATTAGTATGCTTAGTTGGGTTTGAGTAACGATCTGACACTCAATTTAGTCAAGATCACATTTCTTCGGACAATCCATAACAATATAGAAACATTAAGAAATAAAAATATATAAGATATTACGAAAAACAGGAAAATCCATGATCATAAAATGTTTGCTGGCACACAAACAACTTATTCAATTGAGCAGATATTGACAGCCACAGGTTGTATAGATATATGTTTACCTTTACTTTAGAAATATTTAATAGTTGGAAAAGTATTTTAAATATAAAATTAGTTAAATATACATATATATGTGTGTGTGTGTGTGTGTGTGTGTGTGTGTGTGTGTGTGTGTGTGTGTGTGTGTGTGTGTGTGTGTGTGTGTGTGTGTGTGTGTGTGTGTGTGTGTGTGTGTGTGTGTGTGTGTGTGTGTGTGTGTGTGTGTGTGTGTGTGTGTGTGTGTGTGTGTGTGTGTGTGTGTGTGTGTGTGTGTGTGTGTGTGTGTGTGTGTGTGTGTGTGTGTGTGTGTGTGTGTGTGTGTGTGTGTGTGTGTGTGTGTGTGTGTGTGTGTGTGTGTGTGTGTGTGTGTGTGTGTGTGTGTGTGTGTGTGTGTGTGTGTGTGTGTGTGTGTGTGTGTGTGTGTGTGTGTGTGTGTGTGTGTGTGTGTGTGTGTGTGTGTGTGTGTGTGTGTGTGTGTGTGTGTGTGTGTGTGTGTGTGTGTGTGTGTGTGTGTGTGTGTGTGTGTGTGTGTGTGTGTGTGTGTGTGTGTGTGTGTGTGTGTGTGTGTGTGTGTGTGTGTGTGTGTGTGTGTGTGTGTGTGTGTGTGTGTTGTGTGTGTGTGTGTGTGTGTGTGTGTGTGTGTGTGTGTGTGTGTGTGTGTGTGTGTGTGTGTGTGTGTGTGTGTGTGTGTGTGTGTGTGTGTGTGTGTGTGTGTGGTGTGTGTGTGTGTGTGTGTGTGTGTGTGTGTGTGTGTGTGTGTGTGTGTGTGTGTGTGTGTGTGTGTGTGTGTGTGTGTGTGTGTGTGTGTGTGTGTGTGTGTGTGTGTGTGTGTGTGTGTGTGTGTGTGTGTGTGTGTGTGTGTGTGTGTGTGTGTGTGTGTGTGTGTGTGTGTGTGTGTGTGTGTGTGTGTGTGTGTGTGTGTGTGTGTGTGTGTGTGTGTGTGTGTGTGTGTGTGTGTGTGTGTGTGTGTGTGTGTGTGTGTGTGTGTGTGTGTGTGTGTGTGTGTGTGTGTGTGTGTGTGTGTGTGTGTGTGTGTGTGTGTGTGTGTGTGTGTGTGTGTGTGTGTGTGTGTGTGTGTGTGTGTGTGTGTGTGTGTGTGTGTGTGTGTGTGTGTGTGTGTGTGTGTGTGTGTGTGTGTGTGTGTGTGTGTGTGTGTGTGTGTGTGTGTGTGTGTGTGTGTGTGTGTGTGTGTGTGTGTGTGTGTGTGTGTGTGTGTGTGTGTGTGTGTGTGTGTGTGTGTGTGTGTGTGTGTGTGTGTGTGTGTGTGTGTGTGTGTGTGTGTGTGTGTGTGTGTGTGTGTGTGTGTGTGTGTGTGTGTGTGTGTGTGTGTGTGTGTGTGTGTGTGTGTGTGTGTGTGTGTGTGTGTGTGTGTGTGTGTGTGTGTGTGTGTGTGTGTGTGTGTGTGTGTGTGTGTGTGTGTGTGTGTGTGTGTGTGGTGTGTGTGTGTGTGTGTGTGTGTGTGTGTGTGTGTGTGTGTGTGTGTGTGTGTGTGTGTGTGTGTGTGTGTGTGTGTGTGTGTGTGTGTGTGTCGATCAAAGATTTGCAGTTTTTCATGATATAGAAAAGTAGATTTTCCCTTTACTAATAAATTACCAATATTACTTGGTACAAGTAACCAATATGCTGTTTCAACAAGATCTTTTCCTGTCGATTTGGATCGACATGTTTTCAGCAATTTACAGATGTTGGTGATGTCGTAGCGTTTGATTTCTCCTCGAAGACCCAGATTGGTCCTAATCACTTTTGTTTCCGGGCAATTTTGCGTAGAGGAGGCACTCACGTAAATAGTTCATCAAACGGTTCTCTATATATATATTTCGTCACCATCTTTTAGTTGAGTTGTGTTCATCTCTTCTTTAAATCGTTCTTCGTCTCTTTTTCGACGTTCGGCATTTTCCGACGGAAAGCTAATTTGAGAAGTTAGTGTAGTGCCATGCCTTATGAGAGGTTCCGTTTGTATTTTGTTAAATTGGTATATTTTTTTTATTTTGAATAGAATTTTCTTTAAATAAAAACAAAATATTTTGAAATAATTGTTTATTTTTGCCTTTTTTGCATTTGCGTTTGAGTAATTAAAGATAACAAAATCAATGTGCAGCGTTTATTTTTTGGAGAATACTTTACAAGTCAAAGAATTGAATATGGGAGTAAACATTAACCAAAATGTTATAATGCGTCCCCAGTGAATGCGCGTCAGCAAAAACGGGTCCGATGTGGAAAGTGCAAACGGCCATGTTCCGGAATGCGTTCCTCATCCCAACACAGACGCGTTTCTAGTTCACTAGAGTTAAATAGGACCATTTATGCATGAATGCGCGTCAATTTGTGTTGCCTAGATATCCACGACATTCTTTAAGAACGCGCGTTACAGAAGTGATTTATATAAAGATATGTTATCAAAACAGAATACAAAATAAAATTCAATTATCATAAGTTTCAATGAGTATTAAATATCATTCTTGCACGCATTCACACAGTCCTGTCCATCCAACAACGGCACGCCCCACCTAGCCCACCCCAGCCATCTGATTAGGATAATAATCTTTCATTTCAAGCCACAACACCAACTCGGTCAGTAGAGTACTTTTGGGGATTCACCAACGTACCATGATAAATTTTCGTCAAATGATGATTCCTGGAACTGACGTCAAATTCCAGAAATCATAGCATCATCGTGACGTCACGGTGGAGACCCCTCCTCCTAATTTTCATTTAAATTTTATTAAATTTGCATATTATTTATATTGATTTGATTAAATTGGCATATTAAATAGGTTAATTTGCATACTATGTATATTGGTTTGATTAAATTTCCAAATCTATTGGATTAGCTTTATTTTCATATTCGTTTTATTAAAATTATATATTATTTATATTCATTTGATTAAATTTTCGCATGAAGATGATTGAATTTGCAAATTAATTTGATTGAATTAGATTGATAAATTATATTTGCATATACATTATACGTTATTTTACTTTGTTATCTACGCTTTGGTAACTGCGCAATAAACAATCCGTTATAATGGACTTGACACCAGTCAGTCTGACACATGTTTTGCTCTGGATTCCGAGTGTCAATCACCGCATCCACTGTGAATATCCCCTTCGTTCAATTGGGTAAATAATCTTTAGCAAACACGTTTTTATACTTACTTATACGCACATTATCACCCACGTTGAATTTCACCCGTTTACCGACCTTGCGATATTTTTGTCTATTCTTGTTGGTATTCTCTCTGACTAGTGCTTCATTGGACCTGTTCACTTCGATCGATATCATACCGATCGTTTGGTGTTTACGAGTATTGCACTCATTTAACAAATCATCAAATACGTTTGATCATGCGTACTTACCTTTTTGGGTGAACTTGCGCCTCATTAATGACTTGAGGCTACGATTGAGTCGCTCTAATATGGCAGCTTTCTTGTCACTGGACACTGAAAAATTATTGAGGTTATGTTTCTGTATCAATTTGGAAAATTCCGTATTATAAAATTCTTTACCGTCGTCAGTCTGTAAGTGTTTCATCTTATTGTGTTTCACAATTGGTATTATTGCTTTGACCACCTCAGGACCACTCTTGTCTTTCGACGGGTACTTTATAGTCAAAATGTATTTGTAACCTTTATTGAATTTTGCGTATGTAATCCTCTCCACCAAGTCAGCCTGGTACAAGTCGTCTATTCTCTTCACTTCCACAGGACATGTCGGGTAATGTCTACGTGCCGGAGTATGAAGTTCCTTGACGATTTGTGCCCTTAAACTCATATTTACAAAATGATGTAATGTCATAACATCTTTTCCATTTATTTAGTATTGGTTTGTTTGCCATTCCACAGATCCTCCACCGCTGTAGAAAGTGGCAGCCTTCTACAAATACAGTAGTCGCCACCCCCTACCCTAAGGGTTCCCTTACAACTCTATTGACTACCATCCTACATTAATGCTTAATGGGATAGCATAAGAGATTATCTTTGTGTGATTATACGTTTATTTATATTATTTACATTTTTCTACTCAATGAGGAGGGTGGATAATAGTACGGTGTGTGGGAAGAAATGGCAGATGAGATGGATAGGTGTTATCATCCTGGATCCACCGGAAGTATGCGGCGGGCGTCGAGGGCTGAGGGGATGGAAGCGGGGTTGGCTCGTCCAGGAGAGCTGCTAACTCCATGAGGTCTTTGTTCTGTTGCTCCGGTCTCCTCCTCAAAGGTAGTGGTGGATAGCCATCATCCTCGGAGATAGAGTAATGTCCTCAAGGCAGTGTTTTAACACCTCCAAATAGTTTTTTTTTAATTAGCAAAATACGTGTTGGTAAATATACAGTTCAAGTAAACGTCATACAACACATATTTATTACAATATGTGTGTGTGTGTGTGTGTGTGTGTGTGTGTGTGTGTGTGTGTGTGTGTGTGTGTGTGTGTGTGTGTGTGTGTGTGTGTGTGTGTGTGTGTGTGTGTGTGTGTGTGTGTGTGTGTGTGTGTGTGTGTGTGTGTCGATCAAAGATTTGCAGTTTTTCATGATATAGAAAAGTAGATTTTCCCTTTACTAATAAATTACCAATATTACTTGGTACAAGTAACCAATATGCTGTTTCAACAAGATCTTTTCCTGTCGATTTGGATCGACATGTTTTCAGCAATTTACAGATGTTGGTGATGTCGTAGCGTTTGATTTCTCCTCGAAGACCCAGATTGGTCCTAATCACTTTTGTTTCCGGGCAATTTTGCGTAGAGGAGGCACCCACGTAAATAGTTCATCAAACGGTTCTCTATATATATATTTCGTCACCATCTTTTAGTTGAGTTGTGTTCATCTCTTCTTTAAATCGTTCTTCGTCTCTTTTTCGACGTTCGGCATTTTCCGACGGAAAGCTAATTTGAGAAGTTAGTGTAGTGCCATGCCTTATGAGAGGTTCCGTTTGTATTTTGTTAAATTGGTATATTAGCATGGAACATGCTTTAGTCTTGACCTAACTGTCTGAAAACGTTACGCGGGAGGGTGACGCGTAACCATGAAAACACAATGACATATCAGTGTTGACTTCAATAATGATTTTATTTGCAAGCGTTGATCAAAGTACATCTTTAGTTTCCATGACAACTCTTGTTAAAAATATACAAAATTAAGTCCTAATTAGAGAATCCAGTCCTCATTTACATATCAGTCTACCTCCAGCCGTCCACCGGTGATGTTGTGTCCTGGATCAGATTGCCCTCCTTCGACATCGTCAGGTGTATGTACTCGCCATTCTACTGATAGATCTACATCTGGATTCGGAAACGCAACCTCCGAAATAATAACTGAACCAAAGAAACCCAAAACTGGTGCTCAACGTCAAAAGGAATATAAAGCGCGTAAAGCTGCCGAAAAATCACTACCCAACGAAAATGGTGAGTGTAAACCGATCAAAACTGCTGCCAAAACCGCTGCTGAACGGATGAAAGAGTACCGCCAACGTCTAAAACTAAAGAAACTGGCTCTGAAAAGACCTCTCGAATCCGATGAAGATAACAATGTACCTAACAAATTATTGAAAACTAACTACGCCTTAGCTGACCACGAATTTGACCTTCGTTTCCGACAAAATCCACTAGGCCATATTTGCGATGTATGTGACCGAATTTGGTTCAAAAAAGACTTGGGTAATGTTGGTCCCAAGTGTTACGACATATTACGAGCTGAATTTCCCGACGAAGATGTAACAACCTTCAAGCTGTGTGCCACTTGTAAACAATCGATTTACCAATCCCGAAAAATCCCTCAGTTATCACGAAGTAACGGTTTTGTTTACCCAGACTTTCCTGCCGATTTACCGACCCTCGACTGTATTGCCGAACGTTTGATTTCTAAAGCATGTTCCATGTTTCTTGAATTTTAGCCGTAGGCTCTAAGCAAAAAGATCCGGGGGTCCAGGGGGCTTGCCCCCTAGCGAGGCCCGCAGGGCCGATTTTTTTTTTTATTTTGAATAGAATTTTCTTTAAATAAAAACAAAATATTTTGAAATAATTGTTTATTTTTGCCTATGTTTGAGTAATTAAAGATAACAAAATCAATGTGCAGCGTTTATTTTTTGGAGAATACTTTACAAGTCAAAGAATTGAATATGGGAGTAAACATTAACCAAAATGTTATAATGCGTCCCCAGTGAATGCGCGTCAGCAAAAACGGGTCCGATGTGGAAAGTGCAAACGGCCATGTTCCGGAATGCGTTCCTCATCCCAACACAGACGCGTTTCTAGTTCACTAGAGTTAAATAGGACCATTTATGCATGAATGCGCGTCAATTTGTGTTGCCTAGATATCCACGACATTCTTTAAGAACGCGCGTTACAGAAGTGTTACGTGTTCACTCTCAAAACATTGAATTGAATTGGTTCATTAAAGCTGCGCGTTTGGCACCCCGCGTGCAACGACAGAGCTCTGCTTTTCTTAGAATCGTGTGGTGGTAGGTTATATTTTCTCTGCACCGATATAGTGGGTCAACATTATCTCCTTTTCTAGAATGTTACATTAGTTCCTTTGTACCATGTGTTCCTTCTTATCTTTCTACAAGATAATAAATCACCAAAATGACGAAACCGAATATTTTCGTGACTTATCTGGATGCCCATTCAGAGAGTTCCCTTGACATTAATTTAATAGACTGTTAATAGATTGTAAAAGGTGTCAAAGAATTATTAGGTATGCACTAGGGAACTATTGGGAGTCAACCAGAAGTAATCACAGCTGGTTAATACCCTATTTGTTAAAAGGGAAACAAAATCAGTAAATAGATCCGTATCAATTCTCCCAATTTTTAGTAAAGTTTTTAAAAAATTGTTCCTACGTAGACTTTTTTCATTTCTTGATCAATTTGAGATTCTCAATAATGAACAATTTGGTTTTAGAAAGGAGAAAAGCACAATCTCGTCTGTAACTAAACTATTCGATACGGTCATGGAAGCACTGGACATAAGAGAAACTAGTCATTGTTTTCTTGAACCTGTTCAAAACCTTCCATTGTGTGCATAAAAAAATTCTAATTTCAAAATTAACACAACAGTGGCATGCGGGAATTCCATTCTCATGGCTGACATCATGTCTTCACAACCGCTCACAACAAGTGGAAATAAACACACTTCTTTCAAAAAGTATGACTGTTGAGCATGGTGTTCCAAATGGATCTACCATTGACCCAGTCCTTTTCTTATTGTTTGTAAATCATCTAAAGTCCTCATTGACCGAGGGTCAGATGTTACAATTCACTGATGATACAAATATAACATTCCAACGAAATTGTAAACAGGCATTGGAAAAAAAGTGTTGTTAATTTGAACGTTTAAATTCAATCTTTATTAGATATTAATTTACAAACAAACTATTAAAAATCCAATTACATAATTTTTTCAGGACGTCGAGCACTCCAAGAGTGTGGTCTATCAGTAATACTGAAGTAATGTACTGAAATTGAACAAGTAAATGAAACCAAATTTCTGCTGATGCTATATGTGACAAAATATCCTTTGGCATTTATGTACTTAGAAATTTAGCATCAACGTTTTCTTTATGCATATTTTCCCAAGAAGTACTTCGTCACTATTATTATTTGTACCTGAAGTCGAAGAGTCATCTACTGATAAGTAGATGATAAGTCATCTACTGAAATAAGTAGTATGATATATCATGAGACGATTGTGATTTGAATAATTTTTGTTTTAGCTAAAGAAGGAACTCCTGGTGGACTCGTGAAGACAAGAGCTTTCGACTACGACAAAGACAGCGTAACAGAAGCTATTAGCGTGCTCAAGACGATTGGAGTTGAAATTACTACAACCTATAGTGATATTGCTTATGATAATGGCATTTATTCCTAGTTTTGTTCATAATATCTTACCTGTCAACGTATTAATTGAAATACCTGTCACTTTGAAGAGTGAAATAAACAATTTATTTCCTCCTCTATGAATATTAAATAATTGGACAATATTTCAAAATGAGAGTTCTATATCATTTGTACCCAATAAGAATTGCATACGTAAATACATGCATGCCGTTTCTTAATGAAGAGATGAACAATAATCTCAGAAAAATGTTTATTTTTAATAATTAGCTAACCCATTTCAAACTAAGAACTTAAGGTAACCATTCTTCCCTTCCCCACTTAACCACTGTCCCTCCCCTTGTAAAAGGAAAAATGAAAAGTAAAGAAACTGAAATATTACCACTGGGTAAACGAGTAAATATTTAAGAAGGCTAAAAAAATTATACGAGAGCAAACTAACCTGAACGGGTTATAGTTTTCGGGGTTATAGTTATGTTTTGGTAAAATATTTGATTATGAATAGAAACAACATGTTTTTAATTATACAATTCTAATACCACTTGTTACTACGCATTATTTTCTCCTGCAACAGGTTTTGTGAGAATAATACCTGAAAAAATTAGAAAACTGCACTTGGACACATTAAATTTATTTGAAAGTTATAAAAAATATGGAAGCAGCAAAAGCCACCCAACCTTAATCATAAATAGTTAAGTTACCCTGGTAAAACACAGGAAGGAAAATTGTAAATTTAACTGTTGATAAATAGGACTAGCCTAGTAAAAGGTTACCGCAACAATTTAATGTTAATTCATTGAATGAAATTCTTTGGGCCAGTACAAAATAGCATTTAAAGTTAGAAAGGAAAATTGTAGGGTGACAATTAACTCCTAGAACTACTTTATAACTCTTAAATGACAAAAGATGTCACAACCAAATTTGGCATACCGTTACTGGTAATAGTAAGCTATTTTTCTGTGTACATGGTGTTTAGATGTCACCTTTGGGGGACTGACCGCTTGGAGTAACACGAAAATCTTTAATTACAGCCTATGTTGAGTTGAGTTGTATATAATTTTAAGGGTCTAGTTGAAATGAAAAGAATTACGCAAACCAGACTTCTTTTTTCGTCCTCTGGACACTCTCCCCATGGGGCAGAACACTGTAGAGGAGTTAACTCCGAAACTCCAGTAAATATTTGGACTAGTATTTATTTCTTAATTGGATTTGTTATCATTAATAAATATTTAAAGTAAACATATTGGTAGGTATAAATTATTATATAAAATACATTTCCTTTTTTATCTTACCTTTAACTACAGTTCTTATCTTTGAAGAACGTTAATTAAAAACCCAATCAACCAATTCCTTAACCGTATAGTGACTAGTTATTCAAGTAATCTATATAAATTATAATAACAAGAGTAATAACAACTAGTTTTTTATTTTTTTAACGAATTTCACATTTAAAGTACAACTAATTAACCACTAACTGATATTTAATTGAAAGTTTAACTTTGAAGATTAAGGATGATACAAATAACACATTTATTTATTTGTAAACATTTAAAATACTTATATAATGGTGAATTTAGGGCCACTAGGCCCTCTCTTACAATTACCCCTAAATGAAAAAGATATTACAGACTAACAAAGACAAAGAGAAAAATATGAAATTAATACATTAAGACCAAGCAATAGGTTCCAACGATCTAGTGTTATTCTTATTAGGGACTAACAAAATATAACTATAAAGAAAATCTATTGTAATTACATTAGGACTACACAATTTAAATATTAATTTTATTTATGAGTATAGAAAAAAATAAAGAGATTTATATAAAGATATGTTATCAAAACAGAATACAAAATAAAATTCAATTATCATAAGTTTCAATGAGTATTAAATATCATTCTTGCACGCATTCACACAGTCCTGTCCATCCAACAACGGCACGCCCCACCTAGCCCACCCCAGCCATCTGATTAGGATAATAATCTTTCATTTCAAGCCACAACACCAACTCGGTCAGTAGAGTACTTTTGGGGATTCACCAACGTACCATGATAAATTTTCGTCAAATGATGATTCCTGGAGCTGACGTCAAATTCCAGAAATCATAGCATCATCGTGACGTCACGGTGGAGACCCCTCCTCCTAATTTTCATTTAAATTTTATTAAATTTGCATATTATTTATATTGATTTGATTAAATTGGCATATTAAATAGGTTAATTTGCATACTATGTATATTGGTTTGATTAAATTTCCAAATCTATTGGATTAGCTTTATTTTCATATTCGTTTTATTAAAATTATATATTATTTATATTCATTTGATTAAATTTTCGCATGAAGATGATTGAATTTGCAAATTAATTTGATTGAATTAGATTGATAAATTATATTTGCATATACATTATACGTTATTTTACTTTGTTATCTACGCTTTGGTAACTGCGCAATAAACAATCCGTTATAATGGACTTGACACCAGTCAGTCTGACACATGTTTTGCTCTGGATTCCGAGTGTCAATCACCGCATCCACTGTGAATATCCCCTTCGTTCAATTGGGTAAATAATCTTTAGCAAACACGTTTTTATACTTACTTATACGCACATTATCACCCACGTTGAATTTCACCCGTTTACCGACCTTGCGATATTTTTGTCTATTCTTGTTGGTATTCTCTCTGACTAGTGCTTCATTGGACCTGTTCACTTCGATCGATATCATACCGATCGTTTGGTGTTTACGAGTATTGCACTCATTTAACAAATCATCCAATACGTTTGATCATGCGTACTTACCTTTTTGGGTGAACTTGCACCTCATTAATGACTTGAGGCTACGATTGAGTCGCTCTAATATGGCAGCTTTCTTGTCACTGGACACTGAAAAATTATTGAGGTTATGTTTCTGTATCAATTTGGAAAATTCCGTATTATAAAATTCTTTACCGTCGTCAGTCTGTAAGTGTTTCATCTTATTGTGTTTCACAATTGGTATTATTGCTTTGACCACCTCAGGACCACTCTTGTCTTTCGACGGGTACTTTATAGTCAAAATGTATTTGTAACCTTTATTGAATTTTGCGTATGTAATCCTCTCCACCAAGTCAGCCTGGTACAAGTCGTCTATTCTCCACTTCCACAGGACATGTCGGGTAATGTCTACGTGCCGGAGTATGAAGTTCCTTGACGATTTGTGCCCTTAAACTCATATTTACAAAATGATGTAATGTCATAACATCTTTTCCATTTATTTAGTATTGGTTTGTTTGCCATTCCACAGATCCTCCACCGCTGTAGAAAGTGGCAGCCTTCTACAAATACAGTAGTCGCCACCCCCTACCCTAAGGGTTCCCTTACAACTCTATTGACTACCATCCTACATTAATGCTTAATGGGATAGAATAAGAGATTATCTTTGTGTGATTATACGTTTATTTATAATATTTACATTTTTCTACTCAATGAGGAGGGTGGATAATAGTACGGTGTGTGGGAAGAAATGGCAGATGAGATGGATAGGTGTTATCATCCTGGATCCACCGGAAGTATGCGGCGGGCGTCGAGGGCTGAGGGGATGGAAGCGGGGTTGGCTCGTCCAGGAGAGCTGCTAACTCCATGAGGTCTTTGTTCTGTTGCTCCGGTCTCCTCCTCAAAGGTAGTGGTGGATAGCCATCATCCTCGGAGATAGAGTAATGTCCTCAAGGCAGTGTTTTAACACCTCCAAATAGTTTTTTTTTAATTAGCAAAATACGTGTTGGTAAATATACAGTTCAAGTAAACGTCATACAACACATATTTATTACAATCTGTGTGTGTGTGTGTGTGTGTGTGTGTGTGTGTGTGTGTGTGTGTGTGTGTGTGTGTGTGTGTGTGTGTGTGTGTGTGTGTGTCGATCAAAGATTTGCAGTTTTTCATGATATAGAAAAGTAGATTTTCCCTTTACTAATAAATTACCAATATTACTTGGTACAAGTAACCAATATGCTGTTTCAACAAGATCTTTTCCTGTCGATTTGGATCGACATGTTTTCAGCAATTTACAGATGTTGGTGATGTCGTAGCGTTTGATTTCTCCTCGAAGACCCAGATTGGTCCTAATCACTTTTGTTTCCGGGCAATTTTGCGTAGAGGAGGCACCCACGTAAATAGTTCATCAAACGGTTCTCTATATATATATTTCGTCACCATCTTTTAGTTGAGTTGTGTTCATCTCTTCTTTAAATCGTTCTTCGTCTCTTTTTCGACGTTCGGCATTTTCCGACGGAAAGCTAATTTGAGAAGTTAGTGTAGTGCCATGCCTTATGAGAGGTTCCGTTTGTATTTTGTTAAATTGGTATATTTTTTTTTATTTTGAATAGAATTTTCTTTAAATAAAAACAAAATATTTTGAAATAATTGTTTATTTTTGCCTATGTTTGAGTAATTAAAGATAACAAAATCAATGTGCAGCGTTTATTTTTTGGAGAATACTTTACAAGTCAAAGAATTGAATATGGGAGTAAACATTAACCAAAATGTTATAATGCGTCCCCAGTGAATGCGCGTCAGCAAAAACGGGTCCGATGTGGAAAGTGCAAACGGCCATGTTCCGGAATGCGTTCCTCATCCCAACACAGACGCGTTTCTAGTTCACTAGAGTTAAATAGGACCATTTATGCATGAATGCGCGTCAATTTGTGTTGCCTAGATATCCACGACATTCTTTAAGAACGCGCGTTACAGAAGTGTTACGTGTTCACTCTCAAAACATTGAATTGAATTGGTTCATTAAAGCTGCGCGTTTGGCACCCCGCGTGCAACGACAGAGCTCTGCTTTTCTTAGAATCGTGTGGTGGTAGGTTATATTTTCTCTGCACCGATATAGTGGGTCAACATTATCTCCTTTTCTAGAATGTTACATTAGTTCCTTTGTACCATGTGTTCCTTCTTATCTTTCTACAAGATAATAAATCACCAAAATGACGAAACCGAATATTTTCGTGACTTATCTGGATGCCCATTCAGAGAGTTCCCTTGACATTAATTTAATAGACTGTTAATAGATTGTAAAAGGTGTCAAAGAATTATTAGGTATGCACTAGGGAACTATTGGGAGTCAACCAGAAGTAATCACAGCTGGTTAATACCCTATTTGTTAAAAGGGAAACAAAATCAGTAAATAGATCCGTATCAATTCTCCCAATTTTTAGTAAAGTTTTTAAAAAATTGTTCCTACGTAGACTTTTTTCATTTCTTGATCAATTTGAGATTCTCAATAATGAACAATTTGGTTTTAGAAAGGAGAAAAGCACAATCTCGTCTGTAACTAAACTATTCGATACGGTCATGGAAGCACTGGACATAAGAGAAACTAGTCATTGTTTTCTTGAACCTGTTCAAAACCTTCCATTGTGTGCATAAAAAAATTCTAATTTCAAAATTAACACAACAGTGGCATGCGGGAATTCCATTCTCATGGCTGACATCATGTCTTCACAACCGCTCACAACAAGTGGAAATAAACACACTTCTTTCAAAAAGTATGACTGTTGAGCATGGTGTTCCAAATGGATCTACCATTGACCCAGTCCTTTTCTTATTGTTTGTAAATCATCTAAAGTCCTCATTGACCGAGGGTCAGATGTTACAATTCACTGATGATACAAATATAACATTCCAACGAAATTGTAAACAGGCATTGGAAAAAAAGTGTTGTTAATTTGAACGTTTAAATTCAATCTTTATTAGATATTAATTTACAAACAAACTATTAAAAATCCAATTACATAATTTTTTCAGGACGTCGAGCACTCCAAGAGTGTGGTCTATCAGTAATACTGAAGTAATGTACTGAAATTGAACAAGTAAATGAAACCAAATTTCTGCTGATGCTATATGTGACAAAATATCCTTTGGCATTTATGTACTTAGAAATTTAGCATCAACGTTTTCTTTATGCATATTTTCCCAAGAAGTACTTCGTCACTATTATTATTTGTACCTGAAGTCGAAGAGTCATCTACTGATAAGTAGATGATAAGTCATCTACTGAAATAAGTAGTATGATATATCATGAGACGATTGTGATTTGAATAATTTTTGTTTTAGCTAAAGAAGGAACTCCTGGTGGACTCGTGAAGACAAGAGCTTTCGACTACGACAAAGACAGCGTAACAGAAGCTATTAGCGTGCTCAAGACGATTGGAGTTGAAATTACTACAACCTATAGTGATATTGCTTATGATAATGGCATTTATTCCTAGTTTTGTTCATAATATCTTACCTGTCAACGTATTAATTGAAATACCTGTCACTTTGAAGAGTGAAATAAACAATTTATTTCCTCCTCTATGAATATTAAATAATTGGACAATATTTCAAAATGAGAGTTCTATATCATTTGTACCCAATAAGAATTGCATACGTAAATACATGCATGCCGTTTCTTAATGAAGAGATGAACAATAATCTCAGAAAAATGTTTATTTTTAATAATTAGCTAACCCATTTCAAACTAAGAACTTAAGGTAACCATTCTTCCCTTCCCCACTTAACCACTGTCCCTCCCCTTGTAAAAGGAAAAATGAAAAGTAAAGAAACTGAAATATTACCACTGGGTAAACGAGTAAATATTTAAGAAGGCTAAAAAAATTATACGAGAGCAAACTAACCTGAACGGGTTATAGTTTTCGGGGTTATAGTTATGTTTTGGTAAAATATTTGATTATGAATAGAAACAACATGTTTTTAATTATACAATTCTAATACCACTTGTTACTACGCATTATTTTCTCCTGCAACAGGTTTTGTGAGAATAATACCTGAAAAAATTAGAAAACTGCACTTGGACACATTAAATTTATTTGAAAGTTATAAAAAATATGGAAGCAGCAAAAGCCACCCAACCTTAATCATAAATAGTTAAGTTACCCTGGTAAAACACAGGAAGGAAAATTGTAAATTTAACTGTTGATAAATAGGACTAGCCTAGTAAAAGGTTACCGCAACAATTTAATGTTAATTCATTGAATGAAATTCTTTGGGCCAGTACAAAATAGCATTTAAAGTTAGAAAGGAAAATTGTAGGGTGACAATTAACTCCTAGAACTACTTTATAACTCTTAAATGACAAAAGATGTCACAACCAAATTTGGCATACCGTTACTGGTAATAGTAAGCTATTTTTCTGTGTACATGGTGTTTAGATGTCACCTTTGGGGGACTGACCGCTTGGAGTAACACGAAAATCTTTAATTACAGCCTATGTTGAGTTGAGTTGTATATAATTTTAAGGGTCTAGTTGAAATGAAAAGAATTACGCAAACCAGACTTCTTTTTTCGTCCTCTGGACACTCTCCCCATGGGGCAGAACACTGTAGAGGAGTTAACTCCGAAACTCCAGTAAATATTTGGACTAGTATTTATTTCTTAATTGGATTTGTTATCATTAATAAATATTTAAAGTAAACATATTGGTAGGTATAAATTATTATATAAAATACATTTCCTTTTTTATCTTACCTTTAACTACAGTTCTTATCTTTGAAGAACGTTAATTAAAAACCCAATCAACCAATTCCTTAACCGTATAGTGACTAGTTATTCAAGTAATCTATATAAATTATAATAACAAGAGTAATAACAACTAGTTTTTTATTTTTTTAACGAATTTCACATTTAAAGTACAACTAATTAACCACTAACTGATATTTAATTGAAAGTTTAACTTTGAAGATTAAGGATGATACAAATAACACATTTATTTATTTGTAAACATTTAAAATACTTATATAATGGTGAATTTAGGGCCACTAGGCCCTCTCTTACAATTACCCCTAAATGAAAAAGATATTACAGACTAACAAAGACAAAGAGAAAAATATGAAATTAATACATTAAGACCAAGCAATAGGTTCCAACGATCTAGTGTTATTCTTATTAGGGACTAACAAAATATAACTATAAAGAAAATCTATTGTAATTACATTAGGACTACACAATTTAAATATTAATTTTATTTATGAGTATAGAAAAAAATAAAGAGATTTATATAAAGATATGTTATCAAAACAGAATACAAAATAAAATTCAATTATCATAAGTTTCAATGAGTATTAAATATCATTCTTGCACGCATTCACACAGTCCTGTCCATCCAACAACGGCACGCCCCACCTAGCCCACCCCAGCCATCTGATTAGGATAATAATCTTTCATTTCAAGCCACAACACCAACTCGGTCAGTAGAGTACTTTTGGGGATTCACCAACGTACCATGATAAATTTTCGTCAAATGATGATTCCTGGAACTGACGTCAAATTCCAGAAATCATAGCATCATCGTGACGTCACGGTGGAGACCCCTCCTCCTAATTTTCATTTAAATTTTATTAAATTTGCATATTATTTATATTGATTTGATTAAATTGGCATATTAAATAGGTTAATTTGCATACTATGTATATTGGTTTGATTAAATTTCCAAATCTATTGGATTAGCTTTATTTTCATATTCGTTTTATTAAAATTATATATTATTTATATTCATTTGATTAAATTTTCGCATGAAGATGATTGAATTTGCAAATTAATTTGATTGAATTAGATTGATAAATTATATTTGCATATACATTATACGTTATTTTACTTTGTTATCTACGCTTTGGTAACTGCGCAATAAACTATCCGTTATAATGGACTTGACACCAGTCAGTCTGACACATGTTTTGCTCTGGATTCCGAGTGTCAATCACCGCATCCACTGTGAATATCCCCTTCGTTCAATTGGGTAAATAATCTTTAGCAAACAAGTTTTTATACTTACTTATACGCACATTATCACCCACGTTGAATTTCACCCGTTTACCGACCTTGCGATATTTTTGTCTATTCTTGTTGGTATTCTCTCTGACTAGTGCTTCATTGGACCTGTTCACTTCGATCGATATCATACCGATCGTTTGGTGTTTACGAGTATTGCACTCATTTAACAAATCATCAAATACGTTTGATCATGCGTACTTACCTTTTTGGGTGAACTTGCGCCTCATTAATGACTTGAGGCTACGATTGAGTCGCTCTAATATGGCAGCTTTCTTGTCACTGGACACTGAAAAATTATTGAGGTTATGTTTCTGTATCAATTTGGAAAATTCCGTATTATAAAATTCTTTACCGTCGTCAGTCTGTAAGTGTTTCATCTTATTGTGTTTCACAATTGGTATTATTGCTTTGACCACCTCAGGACCACTCTTGTCTTTCGACGGGTACTTTATAGTCAAAATGTATTTGTAACCTTTATTGAATTTTGCGTATGTAATCCTCTCCACCAAGTCGGCCTGGTACAAGTCGTCTATTCTCTTCACTTCCACAGGACATGTCGGGTAATGTCTACGTGCCGGAGTATGAAGTTCCTTGACGATTTGTGCCCTTACACTCATATTTACAAAATGATGTAATGTCATAACATCTTTTCCATTTATTTAGTATTGGTTTGTTTGCCATTCCACAGATCCTCCACCGCTGTAGAAAGTGGCAGCCTTCTACAAATACAGTAGTCGCCACCCCCTACCCTAAGGGTTCCCTTACAACTCTATTGACTACCATCCTACATTAATGCTTAATGGGATAGAATAAGAGATTATCTTTGTGTGATTATACGTTTATTTATAATATTTACATTTTTCTACTCAATGAGGAGGGTGGATAATAGTACGGTGTGTGGGAAGAAATGGCAGATGAGATGGATAGGTGTTATCATCCTGGATCCACCGGAAGTATGCGGCGGGCGTCGAGGGCTGAGGGGATGGAAGCGGGGTTGGCTCGTCCAGGAGAGCTGCTAACTCCATGAGGTCTTTGTTCTGTTGCTCCGGTCTCCTCCTCAAAGGTAGTGGTGGATAGCCATCATCCTCGGAGATAGAGTAATGTCCTCAAGGCAGTGTTTTAACACCTCCAAATAGTTTTTTTTTAATTAGCAAAATACGTGTTGGTAAATATACAGTTCAAGTAAACGTCATACAACACATATTTATTACAATATAAGCACAAAATAAACAAATATATTACAATATAATTATAAAATGACCAAATATTATGGTGATCGAATTCTGTGAACCAAGTTTACCTTCCTCAGACCACAGGGATTCACAAAAGAACACAAAGAAACAACAAATTTGAAATGAAACAAAATTCACATTCTTTTGTGAGGAAGGTGAGCGTAGTTCACTAAAATCAATCACCACAATATTTGTGCATTTTGTACTTATATTGTAATATATTTGTGCATCTATGCTTATATGTTAGTAAAATTATGTCGTGTGACGTTTACTTGTACTGTTAATTCCTCCATCCAGGATGTATCTTTTATCGTCTCCTGCTGAGAGAGTGATCTTGTGGATTTCGACATTATAAAGCTCATGTTTGTAGCTGCGTACTACATCCATCGATCTATACTGTTTGGATGGCGCATTATTCTCAAACCCCAATGGGAAATATATAGAGTTGATGATGTTCAAGTAGTCGCTATAGTCTTGGAAGGTGATTGTGTTCTTTGATAACACTCTTCTTCAATCCCTTTGACTTTTTTCCTCCTTTTCAAAGGGAAAAAGAATATAATTAATATTTATTTAAACATATAATATCAGTTGCAAATAACATAACATTAAATACATCTGATTAATTAACAAAGTCGAAATATACATATTTAAACAAATACATGAAAAGTGTAAAATGATAAAATAGTATTAGTATTTTTATTTTATTTTACTAACAATTTATAATCTTCTTTCCATATCCATAGCTATCAGAAGTAATGATTTCAGAATGATTCATTAAAAAAGTGATCGTTATAATCATAATTTATAATCAAACATTCTAAAATTATTATTATTATTTAATATTTGTTAGGACTAAGTGTTGGCAATACGTGGAAAGGAAGGAATAGATTGTTAATAATATCATATTTCATATTTTAAATGTACTTTTACAGTTGGAAGTGTAATAAGAGGTGATTAATTTTAAAATACTGGGTTGTTAGCCGTTTTCTTCAAACAACATTAGCACACCAATTCATCGCTTACGAGGATTAATGTGAAACCAAATTAATACTGATATACTAACCACATGTGGAGATCAACACAGCTGGTATATAAGAGTGCTGGTAGGTAAGAGTGCGTACATACTCTCATCCTACAGCTGACAACGGAATAGGTAAGAGTAATATTGTGCTTATAGTTAGAATTAAAGATCAGAGCCTCTTACTCGTTTATTCTTGCAATATGTTAGATTATCTTTCTTTTTTGCCAAAGTGGAATATACATTTTAATATTTGGTTGAGTTTGTAGATTAGACTTATACATATCTGATAATTCATTGTTGTAAATAAATTATTTCTTCTCATAAATGACTATATATTAATGTATTGTTCATAGTAAAGATATAATATCTACAGAGTTTCCGAACACCTCTCTCGGTTAATCTTTGTTGTATGACTACAATGTTATGTGTAGTGTTAAGTAAAACTATTCTTCCTCCTGATTGATTCTAATTTTGACCTAACAAGAGTCATACATATTTGTCAATTGTACAACGCACAGGTTATGTATTGTATCAATTGATAGGCACAAATTGATATAAGTTACATATTTAGTCACAGAGCTATCCAAATTCATTCCATGTCTCAAAAACTGTTGCAATCATTTAAAGATTGTTTAAAGGAATAATAGTTCAACACAACATTCTCTAAACTGACGATATCTTAGATTACGGTGTTCTAAGTGCACTGCCACATAAATAATAGTTCAACACAACATTCTCTAAACTGACGATATCTTAGATTACGGTGTTCTAAGTGCATTGCCACATAAATAATAGTTCAACACAACATTCTCTAAACTGACGATATCTTAGATTACGGTGTTCTAAGTGCATTGCCACATAAATAATAGTTCAACACAACATTCTCTAAACTGACGATATCTTAGATTACGGTGTTCTAAGTGCATTGCCATATAAATAATAGTTCAACACAACATTCTCTAAACTGACGATATCTTAGATTACGGTGTTCTAAGTGCATTGCCACATAAATAATAGTTCAACACAACATTCTCTAAACTGACGATATCTTAGATTACGGTGTTCTAAGTGCATTGCCACATAAATAATAGTTCAACACAACATTCTCTAAACTGACGATATCTTAGATTACGGTGTTCTAAGTGCATTGCCACATAAATAATAGTTCAACACAACATTCTCTAAACTGACGATATCTTAGATTACGGTGTTCTAAGTGCATTTCCACATAAATAATAGTTCAACACAACATTCTCTAAACTGACGATATCTTAGATTACGGTGTTCTAAGTGCATTGCCACATAAATAATAGTTCAACACAACATTCTCTAAACTGACGATATCTTAGATTACGGTGTTCTAAGTGCATTGCCACATAAATAATAGTTCAACACAACATTCTCTAAACTGACGATATCTTAGATTACGGTGTTCTAAGTGCACTGCCACATAAATAATAGTTCAACACAACATTCTCTAAACTGACGATATCTTAGATTACGGTGTTCTAAGTGCACTGCCACATAAATAATAGTTCAACACAACATTCTCTAAACTGACGATATCTTAGATTACGGTGTTCTAAGTGCATTGCCACATAAATAATAGTTCAACACAACATTCTCTAAACTGACGATATCTTAGATTACGGTGTTCTAAGTGCACTGCCACATAAATAATAGTTCAACACAACATTCTCTAAACTGACGATATCTTAGATTACGGTGTTCTAAGTGCATTGCCACATAAATAATAGTTCAACACAACATTCTCTAAACTGACGATATCTTAGATTACGGTGTTCTAAGTGCATTGCCACATAAATAATAGTTCAACACAACATTCTCTAAACTGACGATATCTTAGATTACGGTGTTCTAAGTGCATTGCCATATAAATAATAGTTCAACACAACATTCTCTAAACTGACGATATCTTAGATTACGGTGTTCTAAGTGCATTGCCACATAAATAATAGTTCAACACAACATTCTCTAAACTGACGATATCTTAGACTACGGTGTTCTAAGTGCATTGCCACATAAATAATAGTTCAACACAACATTCTCTAAACTGACGATATCTTAGATTACGGTGTTCCAAGTGCATTGCCACATAAATAATAGTTCAACACAACATTCTCTAAACTGACGATATCTTAGATTACGGTGTTCTAAGTGCATTGCCACATAAATAATAGTTCAACACAACATTCTCTAAACTGACGATATCTTAGATTACGGTGTTCTAAGTGCATTGCCACATAAATATTTCAATTGTTAAACCAAATATTGTACACCTTTCATCGTCAATACACATAATTGTTCACAGCACATGTACAGTAGATTGGCATTCTTCCAACTAACCTATAAACACATAACATGATAACCCATAATAGGTAGACTAAATTTACAAAGAGTTATGATTTTTTAAAGGATTAGTCTATTTAAATCATATTCTGGTATGTGAAATACAACGGTAATAATTGTTAAAGACTTTAAGAAGATACCAAATTTAATAAAAAGCTGATCTATTTATGGCAATTATGAAAGTTATGGATAACACACCCTTCTTAACAGGAAAGATTGCATGTTTGTTGTATGATGAAAAACTCTTTATACATATTAATGTTTAAATGCATGAACAATAAATAAAACAAATAAAAATAGATAAAAATTTATTACGCTAAACAGTAGCCGTGTGTTTTCTTATTTTTTGTTTTTTATTCAACCAGGTATCACACTTTACATTTATCAGCTGTAGCTATAGGCACTATTTTGTTAGTATTTTTAAAATATTTCATGGCACTAAACCCAGTTGCTGTAAGTTTATGTCAGACCTGACAGGGCTCTTGGTATATTGTATTCTGAGATGTAAAAGAACACCTACAGCCCAGTAATTTAACTCATTGAAACTGTATCATCTGAGTAGTGTCGCGTACATAATTATAAGTTGTACCGAATGTTTTTTTAGTAAAATAAAATGTACAGCCTTAAAACCTCATATGAGACAGGTTTAATATGATTGTAATACTAAATTATTTTCTTATGGTTGGTTACTGATTTTTTTTAATTATGTGTTTCAGTACATATCAATACAACGATGTTGTCCACTTTGTTGTTTCTGGCAGTTGTTGCGGGTAGTTGTGTCCTAAATGTGGAGTCATCAGAAGTTTACAAATGTAAAAATGAAATAATTGATAGCATAAAGAAATCATGGAATGGTAACATACCCAATGACATCTTGGAGAAGGTAAATATCAACTTTATAAACTATTTTGTTTAACATGTATGTATTATCTACTACATAAGGTTAGGAACATTTCGTAAATAACAAATTACTAATGCTTCTAGGTGTTACTTACCAGTGAGATAGAGAATCAACTAACAAATCATATCATCATAACAAGTGTTGTTCAGAACATATACCACGTAAAACTACAATAATTATAATTGGGATTAATGTTAATGAAGATGGAACTTTGCTCCTGTTTGCATAATTACGAAATTCACAACATAATTAAGTGGTAGTTACTAAAATGTAGATAAGATATTTATTTGCAATTTTTTATTAAAAATTATATTCAACTATCTTTTGGAAGAACTATCGTCATAGAGGAAATTTATTAGTATTGGAAATTTACCTCTGAAATTGTTGGGTAGTAACCTTCACCTCCAAATCCATGTTTTTAGTATGTATCTGTTTCATTGATGTTACGTGATATAACAAAGCGCCAGTTAAAGGTATACTTTGTGTTATTTAGTAAATTTGATAAATCTTAGTCTAACGACTAGCAAATTCCCTGACAGCTTCAACAAGCAAAGAGTTTTCATTTTAAAGTGTAGTGTTATGAAAGGGAATTACAATTTCAGATAAATTTTTTTATTTAGAGTTTTCTCCAAAAATTTAAAAAAAGATCACAGAGTAAATTATATTATGAGAAATCAAATATTATCTAAGTGCCATATTTGGTTTATAAAATGCAAAAATAATCCGAATTATATGTTTTATATATGCTCTTCTCTAGTCTTTTTGATTTATTGGTATTGGAAAATGTCCAACAATTAAGTAACAATGTACATTTTTTAGTATATTTATTTGATTAATTTAATATAAACTGTTAAATAAACTTAAACTAATTGCAATCAAGGGTACATCACACAAATGGAATTACCGGATATTTGTGTATAAAGAGTGACCTGTTGCCTGTAGAGTGTGGATGATTCAAGACCACTCAATGTCCGATTTATTTTTCAATATATATTAAAATCTATTTGGTTCTTGTTCGTAGAAAAGCTATGTACGACTTTATTATATTGAAACGAGCTTAATTACAATATTCTCTGCCTAAATATAAACCAAACTAAATCCATGCTACTTTCTCTCAGAAACACTGATTTTCAATTGCAATACATAATTATCATGCATGATTGTGGAAACTTCCTCAACTGTACTTGTACATAGAAAAAGTTAACTCTTATAAGCCTTGGAAATTATTTCCGATGATATGTTGAAGCGGTCATACCACATAACTTTCTAAAGAACCAAATTTTATAAAATGCATCTATGTTTTGAGGGATTAAATGGAATACTAAACAAAACTAACATTTTAAGTGTATGTTTAGTATTTGATTTAGTATTTGACTGCCCATGTAAAACATTACTTCTTCATTGTACATACAGTGATATATTAGTTTTATTTCCGTTGTTATTATTTAATTTACTACTAAATATATTAAGTTATTATCCAAACCCTATTGTCAAGTTCTTATTAAGTGCTTATTTTCAGCAAGTAAGTGAAAAGCAGCAACAGTTGTACTGCCCACTCACCCATAAACATATAGTAGTAATAGTACACCCACATATCCATTCATATACAGTGGTAATAATGTTCCCACCCACCCAAACACATACAGTAGTAATGGTTCACCCACACATCCATTAATGTACAGTGGTAATAATGTCCGCAACACCCATACACATACAGTAGTAATGGTTCACCCACACAGCCATTCATGTACAGTGGTAATAATGTCCGCACCACCCATACACATACAGTAGTAATGGTTCACCCACACAGCCATTCATGTACAGTGGTAATAATGTCCTCACCACCCATACACATACAGTAGTAATGGTTCACCCACACAGCCATTCATGTACAGTGGTAATAATGTTCCCACCCACCCAAACACATACAGTAGTAATGGTTCACCCACACAGCCATTCATGTACAGTGGTAATAATGTCCTCACCACCCATACACATACAGTAGTAATGGTTCACCCACACAGCCATTCATGTACAGTAGTAATAATGTTTCCACCCACCCATACACATACAGTAGTAATGGTTCACACACACAGTCATTCATGTACAGGGGTAATAATGTCCTCACCACCCATACACATACAGTAGTAATGGTTCACCCACACAGCCATTCATGTACAGTGGTAATAATGTTTCCACCCACCCATACACATACAGTAGTAATGGTTGACCTACACAGCCATTCATGTACAGTGGTAATAATGTTTCCACCCACCTATACACATACAGTAGTAATGGTTCACCCATACAGCCATTCATGTACAGTGGTAATAATGTCAGCAACAACCCATACACATACAGTAGTAATGGTTCACCCACACAGCCATTCATGTACAGTGGTAATAATGTTTCCACCAACCCATACACATACAGTAGTAATGGTTCACCCACACATCCATACATGTACAGTGGTAACAATGTCCGCACCATCCATACACATACAGTAGTTATGGTTTACCCACACAGCCATTCATGTACAGTGGTAATAATGTTCCAACTCATTCGAACACATACAGTAGTAATGAATGGTGTAATCACACAGCTATTCATGTACAGTGGTAATAATGTTTTCACCCACCCATACACATACAGTAGTAATGGTTCACCCACACAGTCATTCATGTACAGGGGTAATAATGTCCGCACCACCCATACACATACAGTAGTCATGGTTTACCCACACAGCCATTCATGTACAGTGGTAATAATATTTTAACCCACCCAAACACATACAGTAGTAATGAAAGGTGTACGCACACAGCTATTCATATACAGTGGTAATAATGTTTCCACCCACCCAAACACATACAGTAGTAATGAATGGTGTACGCACACAGCTATTCATATACAGTGGGAATAATGTTCCCACCCACCCAAACACATACAGTATAAATTAATGGTGACGCACACAGGTATTCATATACAGTGGTAATAATGTTCCCACCCACCCAAACACATACAGTAGTAATTAATGGTGACGCACACAGGTATTCATATACAGTGGTAATAATGTTCCCACCCACCCAAACACATACAGTAGTAATTAATGGTGACGCACACAGGTATTCATATACAGTGGTAATAATGTTCCCACCCACCCAAACACATACAGTAGTAATGAATGGTGCACGCACACAGGTATTCATATACAGTGGTAATAATGTTCCCACCCACCCAAACACATACAGTAGTAATGAATGGTGCACGCACACAGCTATTCATATACAATGGTAATAATGTTCCCACCCACCCAAACACATACAGTAGTAATGAATGGTGCACGCACACAGCTATTCATATACAATGGTAATAATGTTCGCACCCACACATACACATACAGTAGTAATGAATGGTGTACGCACACAGCTATTCATATACAATGGTAATAATGTTCGCACCCACACATACACATACAGTAGTAATGAATGGTGCACGCACACAGCTATTCATATACAGTGGTAATAATGTTCGCACCCACACATACACATACAGTAGTAATGAATGGTGCACGCACACAGGTATTCATATACAGTGGTAATAATGTTCCCACCCACCCAAACACATACAGTAGTAATGAATGGTGCACGCACACAGGTATTCATATACAGTGGTAATAATGTTCCCACCCACCCAAACACATACAGTAGTAATGAATGGTGCACGCACACAGCTATTCATATACAATGGTAATAATGTTCCCACCCACCCAAACACATACAGTAGTAATGAATGGTGCACGCACACAGCTATTCATATACAATGGTAATAATGTTCGCACCCACACATACACATACAGTAGTAATGAATGGTGTACGCACACAGCTATTCATATACAGTGGTAATAATGTTCGCACCCACACATACACATACAGTAGTAATGAATGGTGCACGCACACAGCTATTCATATACAGTGGTAATAATGTTCGCACCCACACATACACATACAGTAGTAATGAATGGTGCACGCACACAGGTATTCATATACAGTGGTAATAATGTTCCCACCCACCCAAACACATACAGTAGTAATGAATGGTGCACGCACACAGCTATTCATATACAGTGGTAATAATGTTCGCACCCACACAAACACATACAGTAGTAATGAATGGTGCACGCACACAGCTATTCATATACAATGGTAATAATGTTCCCACCCACCCAAACACATACAGTAGTAATGAATGGTGCACGCACACAGCTATTTATATACAATGGTAATAATGTTCCCACCCACCCAAACACATACAGTAGTAATGAATGGTGCACGCACACAGCTATTCATATACAATGGTAATAATGCTCCCACCCACCCAAACACATACAGTAGTAATGAATGGTGCACGCACACAGCTATTCATATACAATAGTAATAATGTTCCCACCCACCCAAACACATACAGTAGTAATGAATGGTGCACGCACACAGCTATTCATATACAGTGGTAATAATGTTCCCAACCACCCATACACATACAGTAGTAATGAATGGTGTACGCACACAGCTATTCATATACAGTGGTAATAATGTTCCCAACCACCCATACACATACAGTAGTAATGAATGGTGTACGCACACAGCTATTCATATACAGAGGTAATGATGCTTCCACCCACCCATGCATGTACTGTAGTATATTGCACTGCTTATTATTTTTGTTTTTGTATGATATAAAAATTAAGTTTTCTTTGTATTTTATCTATCTTTGTGCCAGTTACAGTTTCTGTATTTGTTTTTGAACACATGAAGTCTGTGTGATAGATATTAATATTATGTGTTTCAGGCTATCTCGTACAGAAAGCTGTTATTGAAAGCTTCCACGCCCGGATACGTCTTGCCTGAATATAAAGCCTACTACTCATTCTTCGACAAGGAGAATGGCAATGCTTATACCATAAACACCTTATTTCGCATCCCCAAGGACGGAGGGTAGGCTCGGGAACCTATATCAATTACCCTCTTATTATTTTAAAAATTTTAGTTTAGTGTACAAATATTTATTATTATCAATGGAGGATTTCAGTTCGCCGAGTTTATCTATTAAATCTTGATAGTTGACACCGTCTCTTGGATCACAAAGGTACAAACAAAGTACCTGCAAATGGCACACAGACATATGAAATGAAAAGAAAAAAATTAATGTATTTTAAGATCATCTCTTCATTCAAACACTAACCAATGAAGTTTTAATGTCTTAGACACCACCAACTATATAGTATTGTAAAACTAATTCTTTGAAATGTGTATTGCAATTTGTTGTTCTGCTAATTTTAAATGTTTTATCAATATGCTTAGGAAGTAAATTTATATTTTTATGAGTGGCCTTGAACTATCCATTTATTATCTAAATATAATATGTATTTATAATTTCGGGTTAATTAACTGGTGACATAACTAGGGTATATAAGTTTTTGAACAACCTCGTAAATGTGCTATATACACCATTTAGAAGATATCCAGACATTTTGCACGTTCGAGAAATAGCATACTGCGTGCTATGACTGAGACTGCCAAAGCACTTTATTTCGTGTAATGATCACTTTTTATGTAATTTTTTGTTCATCTTTATAGTAAAAAAAATATTGCAAAGCTCTCCCACCCATGCAGGTACGGTGGTTTTAATTTACCCACCTACAACAGAACCCGACCTATATTCTTATAAGTTTAATGGTTTTGAGAATTTTATATTTACTTTTTAAGTTATTGTTTAACAAATAATTTATATTGTATTATTATTTTTTTTCAGAAAAGACTCCAAAGTAATAATTGAAGTTATAGAGGCTGGAGGTGCTTATTTAGGGAAGGGTAAGTTTTTGTGAATTATTTTCATTGACTTAAAGAATAGTTACTATCAAACTGTATCATTCCTCTCGAAAAAAATAATACAAATAAATACAAAAATATTCAATCACAAACTTGTCATAATATTAAAATGAGATTATTATTTGGTTTTTCAAAAAAGTAAATATCGTATCTAATTATCTAAAATCATTATTCTCTATCTAATTTTCTCTAAATTATCTATCAAAGATCTCTAATTATTTACTAAAATATTTTTGTACTCTAATGTAGCAATTTATATTAGGATATTCCAAAGGAGTCCATTTAAAGAAGGTTTGGGGATATGGGATCTTATCTCGGGTTCTCTTGGATATCCTTTTAAACTTAATTCACCTTTTACTGTTTAAATGTTTAGTAATATCGAAATTAAATTTTAAATTTAAATCAGTTCTGCTATTTATATCAGTGTTTTATTACTTTCAATGCTTCCTTGAGTAATAAAATAATTAAATATATGTATATCTGGTATAACTTGGTATAGTACTTTGTAGTCACTTATAATTCTATAATTATTATTATTATTTTGTTTTTCAGACAAAAAGTACAGGTGGCCTGTGTACTCAGAGAACGGAGTTATTGGCGTCTACACCTGCATCGATGATGATAAAGGTAAGAATTCAAAATTTAAACTCACATATTCTGTAAAGAAAGTTCTAAATGCAAATATAATTAAAATGTTAGGAGTTATCGGATACCGAATGTGTCCTCAGCTACATTTCGAACATTCAAATAATATATTAGTGCTTATGTAAATATTAATGTTAGTGGAACATTTTTTTCTCTCAGTATTTTTTTAATTGTTTGTTGTGTACTCTCACTACGACTTTTCTTTTAATTTATTTGTGAATCGTTTGATAAACGTTATTAAATATTTTACTTCATATATATTTTGAACTCCCAAAGTTAATAGTTCTCAATCGTGAATCTTGGAATTTGTGCTCTCGCTAGACACAAGTTTGTACTAATAAGCAATAAGCTGTCCCCCTTTTTGCATTCTTTAATTCTGCCTAGTATGTACGATGCAACGTGTGTCTTCTTATGTACTGGTTGCCAATGTTTCTATCCTTTTTACATTCTTTAATTCTGCCTAGTATGTACGATGCAACGTGTGTCTTCTTATGTACTGGTTGCCAATGTTTCTATCCTCTTTACATTCTTTAATTCTGCCTAGTATGTACGATGCAACGTGTCTTCTTATGTACTGGTTGCCAATGTTTCTATCCTTTTTACATTCTTTAATTCTGCCTAGTATGTACGATGCAACGTGTGTCTTCTTATGTCTCTATTCAACATCCCATCCATTTTAATCCTTGGATTTAAACAAATTTTTGACTCTGTTTTGCTACCATTTAATTTAATTGAATTATTTAAAAAATATTACTTAATCTTTTTGTATCATATGTACTGGTTGCCAATGTTTCTATCCTTTTTACATTCTTTAATTCTGCTAGTATGTACGATTCAACGTGTGTCTTCTTATGTACTGGTTGCCAACGTTTCTATCCTTTTTGCATTCTTTAATTCTGCCTAGTATGTACGATGCAACGTGTGTCTTCTTATGTACTGGTTGCCAATGTTTCTATCCTGTTCCTAAGCAGATTTTTATATTGCAGCTGCAGAGGGACCTCCTGCTGGCATGGTCTTAGTCAGAGCCAGTGGCTACTCACAAGACGACTACAAATCTGCATTAAGTAAACTTAAGGATGTTGGAGTAAAGGCAACCGTTGAGTATTCATTTGACTAATACGTTTATACAAGATCAAGCATGTTTAAGATTTAAATAAAACAAATTCAGTAACTCGCACATTGTTATTTTATTGTTGTATCCCATATTTAATTTTAAGAAAATAAATTAATATAAATGCAAAATTACAATTATTCATGTGTTTATAGCAATCTGTAAAAAAAACTTGTATTTCCCTTTTTTGTTTTAACTTCCTCAGTTATTTTATGAGCATTTTAAATATGTATTTAGGAACTAATATATAAATACTGTATTTATAGAAATCAGAATACAATAATATAATTACTAGTTGTTTACACAATATTTGTATAGTGTATACTATCTTCTTCACAATATCTACACAATTTTCAAAGTAATAGTCATATACGTAAAGCCTTTGTATGATAAATTTTCTTTTAAGGAATAACTTCCACACACAATGTGAGTATTGTACGCGTGGAATGGTTATTGAGATATTAAATGTTTTGGAAAAATACATGCAGACACACAGACAGAAAACGAATCAAGAAAGGACACATGTTATATGGCATTATTTGCTTGTCTAGACCTGACAAACAAACCTATACAGTATGCGACAGTCGAAACAGGACACCCTGTATATAACTATGTTTTTTTAAAGTGCACCTTTAAACCAGCAGAAATTCAACAAACTTAAATGGGGAACTCCATTTTTTTCAAAATAAGTAGAATGTGCACATGTATCTATACATGTAATAGGCAAATACCACTGACACACTCATCGCTGTAACTAGAAAAGCACTAAGCCTACGGGACCGACATTTTGTAGAATCTAAGGTCTTGTGTTCTAGATGTGCAATAAAAAGAGATTTAAAAAAATTCTTAGTAAATCGAAGATAGTATTTTAGAGCCAAACATTTTAAATATCAAAAACAACGTTTCTCTAAATGAATTGTAGCAGCTAAATGAACGGTTCTACTGCAAAACTAACACCATTTTCTGTACCTGATTTGAGACGATCTAAAACTTTGACCCTATGACTGTTTGCTCTATCTCACCTTCTTCATCCATAGGTAGAGTTAGAATTTCAATTTGTGTATGTACATCAAATTGGTTAATTTACAGCCTCTAAGAGTAGACCTACAGAAGTCTCTAGTCTGTGAAATATACAATTTAATCTGAACACATGCATAGCCAGTTCACAGGACATGGCTAAACATGGTGAAAATCCCGACATTTAATTGATTTAGTGTCAATTGCCGTACTTTACGGTTTACAAAGGTAGACTTTTAGACAAACAAAGTTTGTAAACTATAAGAAAAGTCTGATTTAAATAGCAAGATTACATTATTAATTTGTATACAGCAATAATTGCCTTACTTTGCTCCCTCTCAAAGTAGGCTTACAATGTTTTACTGTAAAACAAAACTGTTGTGCTGGATGTTCATTTCGTTCCATATTTGTTGTTGCCTCCTACATACATTAAAAGAGATATATTTTTAGTTACGAGTATCAATATGTATTTATACATTTTGTGCTTTATATATATTTATTCAACAATATTTGTATATTCAACCATTATTTAACGGATGAATCTTAAATGTTAATTTGTAAAAGCCTTAAGTAAATATTGGGGAAGATAGCAGATATCTATTAAACCATTTAACATAGAGCTCGGCATTAAAGGATAATCATTAGTCTGCATTAAGGAGAAAAAATAAAATATGTAAAGAAAGAGATGAAAATATTTTAGCATTCTGAAATAGTATCATTTTTAATTCTTTACAAAAACTTATTTCGAAAGTTAAAATGTTTTCAAACCATGTTTCAAAATTACTAGGTACTAACAACTATATCCAAAGTGAAACCGGTAGTAATAAAATGAGATTAAAGAAAAGGAAAGAACGTATCCAAGATGAGTGGTCCAGATCCTAGACTGGAGGATCTAGCTGTCACTTATTTATTTATAATACGAAGTAGCTTTATTTATTCATCCTCAAGACGCCGATCGTCAAGAATTAGGCGAATATGTATTTCAAACGATTGTTATGAGTGTATTAGACGATACTATTTTATTTTAAAAAAGCTACACATCACTTAGTTTTTTTTTTAATTGTTATATTTCGGCTATCAATCAGAAGCCATTTTCAAACATTTAACAACATAAATAGTTTTTTTTTAATATAAATTAATTAATATATCATATGTTTTTAAAAATATTTAACAGATGATTTGATCAAAGAAAATAGTTTATATTTCTTTAAAAACTATTTATGTTGTTAAATGTTTGAAAATGGCTTCAGATTGTATAGCCAAAATATAACATTTAAAAAAAACTAAGTGATGTGTAGCTTTTTTAAAATAAAACAGTAATGAACACATCACGAAAAATACATACCGTCAAGAATTAATTGTATTAGATGAGCGAATGTAGTCATGGTAACTGTAGTAGTCGATAAATAAGACCGACTATCCCTTAGAAAGTGTTATTATTTAATTAATTGCCCGATGACTAATGAATAGCCGGCGGTAATCAGCTGATACCTTTCAAGATTTGTTATGACTCTGATTGGGATCAAACTGAAAACCTTTAGATTATGAAAGTGCCCCCCAACCACCCCTAAACGTACACTGGTAATGAAACACCCACCAACCCCAACACATTCATGGGTTATGACCCACTTGCCCAACGCCTAAAGTACAGTGGTAATGACCCATCCACCCACCTCTACAGTAGTAATGAATGGAATCAGTACAGTGGTAATGGATTCAGAGTACAGACAACCCTCGACCTGTATGTGTCCTGGATTCTACGGTGTTTATAAAAGACAAGGAAAACTTCATTGTACATTTAGGTGTCTTTGTTCTAACAGTGAAAAGGGAGGATACTCCAGTACCTTAATGTCTGCTTGATCAGAACGAAGGTCAAAGCTGGGCTTTACACCCGCACGTCTAAGAGCACATTAATGAACTATATTCCAGTCGTATTATTGAAACGTATGAGGAAATAATACGTTATAAATAGTTTTAAAAGTTTCTTATCCATTTTAAATGTATGATATTCCTCAACTCAACAAGTTATATTATATCACAACAACAACATAACAACTATATAGATTATATATACATAACTATTATAACTATTCAATTTATAATATTTGAATAATTATAAGCTGACAAAATAACACGGTGTTAATTACTCGACCAAAGGCTCCAGTTATTTTATGTTTTCCTTGATGAAGATTTAAATAGACATAAGAATGTTTTTTATATTGATTATACATAGTATATTTCGTGTAGTATCCTTGTAAAATATATTAATAGTAATGACTTTAGTATTGAAAGGATGGAATGGTAAAATAACTTACCATTTGCTTTTATTTTTCTGGACAAGTCAATTATCAGAAGCTCTGTGTCTGACACATTGTATTTCATCTAAAACAACAGACGTGAACACATTCTCACTCTCATGAGATAAAAACCCAAAAATTCTTCATTCAGTCCACAAGATTCACATTTATGCGTCAAATCTATTTAGAGATTAATACATTTCTAAAATATCAAAAAATTAAGATGTTACACCATCGTTAATTATTGCAATATGGTCATTCACATATTATTTATGTGTTTGACAAATTTTGTATATAATACATGTTTTCCATTTGGATGAGTAGATCAAAACTCGTATCACAACAAAAAGTTCAAACTACCTATAGTTTCAAATTGAATTGTGAATTTTGCCTTGCATTATTCATTTTGTCATATGTTTGTCATAAAGCTATTTTTCAATTTGTTAACATACAAATCCATAAAAGAGTCCCTTTATGAATACTATTCGTAGTTTAAGCATTGTTTGGTATTCAAATTAGTTAACAGCCTACGAAACTGAAGAGTTTTAATTTATTTCCTTATACTTTACGTGCCAAAGATATAAAGCCAACATTTAAAATTGTATTTAAAGCATTTTTAATTTTTTAAACAAACCTACTTTTGGGTTTCTCACTACATCGAAAGCTACGCCATCGTCCCATTAGGTCATTCAGAAGTAATATGGCTGGCAGTTTCGGCATTAGACACGCGTCAACACTGTTACAGTGAGGCCCACATTTACCACTTTAATGACTTATAAAGCCATATCATTGTACTTTACTAAACGTTGTGCAGAAGTTACATTTTACTATACATACATCCAAAACAAATTGCTAATATGTTATTCATTTGTTGTAAGCATTTTTATGTATAATATACAGGAATTTAATGAATTAATTAAGATTATTAAACGCGATCAATCTTTCAGATCTTCTTCTTCGTGTGAAACTAATGGACAAATGTTTCTTAAACTTAGGTCTGGAAAGGCTTCGTTAACTATTTACAGCTGGTGAAAGGTTTTGCGTGGATTTCAGTTTCCCTCTTTGAATGAAGCCTCTTTGAAATTTCAAGGGTAATTAAATGAGGTTTAAGATTTGGTATATCTTATGTAAAGTGCACTGAGAAATTGAATAAATTAGGTCCCTGACCAGTAACCCCAGTAGTTTTTAATATATCTAACAAAATACGGAAACCTCAGTTTAAAAAAACATGTTAATTTTAGTTTTGTCGTACATTAACTTTGTAAAATGACTAACAAATACATTTAATTGTTAAACAAAACTTTTATAAATGTAATTCTGAAGAGAGAGAGCTATAAAATGGGCCATTAATAAAGGTATACAAATTAAAAAAGTAACTTTTAACTGAACCAAACATATGAAAAATGGCAATAACATTTAAACTTTTTCTTATTGAATAATTTTATAGTCATTTTGCGGGAAAATATGTACATTATTAAAACAATTAATCGCATATTCAATAACAATATTTGAGCTGCGTTCAACTCATTCAAACCAGTAAAACAAAACACTGTAGAACCGTAAAATCGAAATTTAACAATATATGTTAAATAATGAAAGTACTTTTTTAACTTTTGTTCTTACAGTCTAAAATTGACAGTACTGCTCTAACAGCTGATGAAACATTAGTAACAAAGTAACAACTGATCGATAGTTAAAATTATCTACTGATTTTGGATATCTTGTGCTGTACTGTCATAATGATGAAGGAAGTGAGTCTTGAACTCATTTGCATGCTAAATTCGTGAATTGGATTGGACATAGCGAAACCAATTATCTGGCCACCACGATCACCTGACTCAACACCAATTGAATATTTATTACGTAGCCACTTGAAAATAATGGTATGCAAACGGAAAGTCAATACTAGAGTGACGTCACTCGTTATAATTTTCAATTAAGTTGAATCTACGTAACGATCTAACAATATTACGGAAAGCCGTAAAAAATATTTTACATTGAGCAGAATAATGTGTGCGTTGAGAAGGGGATAATTTAGAACACTTACTAAACTAGATTAAGTTATTTTCAAAACAGTATATTTAATTTAGTCTTTAGTTTATCCGTTTCATTAAAAGCAGTATTTTTAGTAAAAAATAAGTCTAAGGGATTATGTCTATTTTTCGTAAGTTTTGGTTTACTTAAAAGTTACTTCACTTTATATGCATCTATTTTTAGTAAAAGACCACTGTACGTGTATGGGTGGGCAGTTGGGTCAAAACCACTGTACGTGTATGGGAGGGCAGTTGGGTCAAAACCACTGTACGTGTATGGGAGGGCAGTTGGGTCAAAACCACTGTACGTGTATGGAAGGGCAGTTGGGTCAAAACCACTGTATGTATGGGTGGGCGAGTGGGTCTATCCCACAAAACCCTGTACGTGTATGGGAGGGTGGGTGGGTCAAGACAACTGTACGTGTATAGGAAGGCAATTGAGTAAAACCACTTTACGTGTATAGGAGGATTGGTGGGTCAATACCACTGTACGTGTACGGGAGGATGGGTGGGTCAATACCACTGTGCGTGTATGGGAGGGTGGTTGGGTCAAGACTACTGTACGTGTATGTGAGGGCAGTTGGGTCAATATCACTGTTTGTGTATGGGAGGGCAGTTGGGTCAAAACTACTATACGTGTATGGGAGAGCAGTTGGGCCAAAACCACTGTACGTGTTTGGGAGGGTGGATGGGGCCAAGACCACTGTACGTGTATTTTTGACTTTAACAGTATAATACGACTCTCTAAATTGCAGGTTTGATATTGTTCGGGCTGCTTTCTTTTGATGTACAAACATTCTGAAAAAATGTGTGCTTTTGCAAACTTCTCACAGTGCCAATCCATAGGAGAGGATAGGGTATATTAGTACGCCATAATCAGTACCTGAGTTGGGCAATACTCGGACAGTCTCCGCATAACATAGATGTATTTAAGCAAACTTAGTCAACATGAGAATTCCAAGTCAAACCTCGATGTAAGTGTTTTCCTAGGAATTTCATAGAGTTCAGTGCTTTCATTTTCATCTAACATGACTATAATCTAAATATTTTTTGTCGCAAATTAAACTTTATAAAAGTCGATTTTACTATTAAAATCGACTTTTATACAGTTTAATTTGCGACAAATATCTATATTTGTTTGAAGATTGAGCTTGTTAAAATGTTGAATTGAACTGTTGAGTTCAATGAAAGTGATTTTTTTCGAGCTCTTCCTGTGATTCTGACTTGATACAGAGAGTCGTGTCATCTGCTTACTGGACGAGTCACCTTGTTGTACAGAAGAACCAACATCATTAACGTAGATCAAGAAAAGTAAAGGCTAAGTATGGAGCCCTGAGAATGGCCATAGCTCAGCCCCATTTCCCCCTCTCTGACGCCTGATATGCCTACAAATTGTGTTCAATTACTAAGATATTATTCAAGCCACTTGAGTGGCACTCATCTTATCCTATAATGTTCTAGTTTGTGTATTAGGATTTGATGCTCAACACAGTCAAAAGCCCATGATAAGTCGAGAAAGATACTCAAAGTATCTCTTCGACCTTCAATCCCTTCTACTACTGCATCGACTGGGCATGTAAATCAAATTGGTTAATTTACGGCCTCTAAGAGTAGACTTACAGATTTTTCTAGACTGTGAAACTTGTTGTCCAGGAGTACATACTGTATTCAATTTGAAAATATACTATTTAATCTGAACACATGTATAACCAGGTCATAGGACATGGCTAAACATGGCTAGAAACACGATAGTTCACTGATTCAGTCAATTACCGTACTTGCACCCTCTGAAAGTAGATTTACTGATTTTTCTAGACTATGAAATGTTGTCATCTACTAGAAGGTGAATTAACTGTTTTCAATCGGAAAATTAACTATTTAGTATTAAAGCATGCAAAGCCAGATCATTGGACATGGCTAAACATGGCGAGAAACACAATATATTATTGATTCAGAGTCAAATATAGTACTTTGTGCCCTCTAAAAGTAGACTTACAGATTTTTCCTGACTTTGAAACTTTTGTATCTAAGAGAAAAAACTTATTTTAATCGGAAAATTTACAACTTAATATGACCAAATGCATAGCCAGTTCACAGGTCATGGCTAAATATGGTGAAAACCCAGACAGTTCATTAATTTAGAGTCAATTTCCGTACTTTACGGCCTCTAAAAGTAGAGTTTCAGATTTGTTTAAACTACAAGAAATTTCTGATTGAAATAGCAAGATTACAATATTTATTTGCATACAGTCATAATGTCCCTACTTGGCTTCATGGTAAAAATATTGAATAATTGAAACCTTATTACACAACTTCAAACAAAGGCACATTTTTTTACACTCTAACCGTTTAAATTGGTCAAGAAATAAGGGAGGAGTTGTGTAGACAAAAAAACCGCTTCACGTATTATATGTAAGGATTTGCGTACAGCCATAATTGCCTTACTTTGCTCCCTCTCAAAGTAGGCTTACATTGATTTACTGTAAAACAAAACTGTTGTGCTCGTTGTTCATTTCGTTCAATATTTTTTGCTGCTTCCTACGTAGATACTTTAAAAGAGATACATTTTTATTTACGGGTATCAATCTGTATTTAAACATTAGATATAAAAGTTATTTACCACTCATTACAATTTATTCAAAACTATACGTCCAATTGATTTGAAATGCTGTACATAGGTTTATCTTGTGCCTTAGAGGCGCACTAAGAAAGGATTCTGCTCTCCGACCTCAGAACTCTGTCCCACTGGTCTCAAAAATTCCTATGATATTCTTATGGACCTATTTTAATTGATTTATTTATTTCAATAACAGTTGTTAAATAAAAACCAATCTATATGTTTAATTTCGTAAGGCGAATCGGTTGCGTCAAAATTTCAAGCGTTACACTTCAGCTACGGCCTTCTGAAATGGCTTATTTTAAAGCTCTGATATTTTAGAGGGCGGGAAAAATAAAAGTGTTGCAATTCGCCTCTAGAGCTCCGCCACATTTGCCTTCAAAGGCCCCATGTTAATATTATGTGAAGAGGCTGTCTAACTTTTGTTTTGATTTATTGAGTCCAGCTGTCAATAAGACAAATTATATATTCCAGCTGTTAATGTTTTATACTCTAATTAACAAAGGCACAAGGCCAAGAAGCTGGTTTTTACCTGAACAAACCAGTTTTTATAGATGGGAAACTTTACATTTAGTACAGTAAAAATCCCCAGGCGGAATAAAAATTGTTTGTTGAAAATACAGTCGACCAAAACAACGAAATAAACAATACTTACAACAACAACAAAAACTCGACATAGAAGTTGTAACACAACAATAATACCTGAATAATCTGAATATATGATAAGGAGTTTTACAGAAATATAAATAATTAAATATTATACATTATAGGCTTTTATATTTAACAACAACATTTTAATTTTAATTATATAGGGGCTTTCGCCCCAACAAACCACTAGTTTAATATAATTGTGGTAGGCTAAACTATTAAAATTAAAAATAGTTGTGTATAGCAGTAAATTATACAAAACATCAGCTGTACATTGGATATAAATAATTGGATTCAGTGTAATATGAAAGCTTACTGCTCATTTTGATTATATAATCAAACTCAATACTATGACCGGCGAAGCGGGTGGGTATAGCTAGTAATAACTATAAATAAAAACAAACAAGACGTCAACTTATATTTTAATCCTAACTTAACCTAAAAGCCCATGGTGGAAGTGCTTGAACCCTAACCTAAAATAAATATCAGAACGCACTGAATAATGATTAATTCGATGACACTTATTATTTTCTTGGTCTAAATCGAGTGACCAATAACAACGGCATATTGTATGTAAGTTTAATGTAGTTCTATACTTGTTAGAAAATATTTACCATATGCTAGATCATTCTGAAAAAGATCCAAAAACTGCAGCATCATGAAGGCCCCAGAAAGTGTTTCTTGTATTGCCGAAAATACAATAAATAATAAATGTCATAGATAGGCTTTCGATAGACTACTCTATGTCTTTTAAAACTATAGAGCGTAATCTCACAGTATCTACCCTACTTAAAATAAGGGTGAGGGCTCCATGTTTAAACTGATTTAAAAGAGAATAGAAAGTTAATTGTGAAAGTTCTAAACACAATCACTGTAAAGAAAGTCGTCACATTTGGCGTCTCCAAAGTATACAAATCGGCCCAGTGCTGTTTATGATATATATGGACGACAGTTTTGAAACAATTCAAAACTGACAAGGTTTTGCATATGCAGTTGATGTTTTTGGCTTAACATTTTAATTTTAAAATAGCAGATCTAATAAAAAAAAAAGTTGAATTAAGAACATTTACTAAATAGGTTCTTGATAGAGGAGTATAAGTACGAACTACAAAAATAATTTATTCGTTCACATATGTTCAAAGAATATGAAAACATGAACAACCGTATAAATTAACCCCATAATCTCGAATATGTCTGAGGGTGCTCATACAATCCCAAAATAAAAATGAGTAACTTTTTTCAAAATAAAAAAAATATTAACATAGTCGAAAAGTATTGAGGTTTATTTAATTTTGTATTATTTTATAAAACCCATATTATTGAGTACTACGAAATTGTAGTTGAAAACAGCGCCTCATCTGCATATGAAAAACTGGGGAGTACCGCAATGTTTTATATCTGCTGTAAACATTGGATCGTTTGGCGGGTGTATAAAAAAGGGCGAGTAAATCAAAGGGAATGATTTCCGCCATAACCTGCAACAGTGTGGTAGGCGCAGGCGACCATTGACGCTGCTCTTCGTTGCGCTGCCAGCCTCCTCATCTTCAGCGTACCCGCCCACAATTCTGCACCGTACAGGAGGATGGCATTTACGGTGTACATGAGGCAAACAATTAAAAACTACTGAAGACAAAACTTGGCAGTTTTATCAATTTTATCTACCGACAGAAAAATTGAAAATGACAATAGGCATGATCCAAAAGGGGCTGGACTTGTTTAATATTATTATATTTATTTATTTGGGTTCATATAGTTATTCAAACAGTTTTGGTGAGGTCCATAATAAGAAGAAAGAGTACATATATACACTATTAGGTAATTTATATTACACCATAGTATATTACTGTTCTTTGTTGCAATTTAAATTCATACACACAAATGGAAACTTAATTTTGTCTACTAAATAAAAAATAACGAAATAAATAAATTGGGTGGTTAAGTACATAGAATGCCTAATTCTTAGACAGAATATTATTGTTGTCTCTAGCAATGTTCCATATCTACCAACCGAAATATTATTGTTGTCTCTAGCAACATTCCATATCTATCAACCGAAATATTATTGTTGTCTCTAGCAATTTTTTATATCTATTAACCGAAATATTATTGTTGTTTCTAGCAATGTTCCATATCTATCAACCGAAATATTATTGTTGTCTCTAGCAATGTTCCATATCTATCAACCGAAATATGATTGTTGTCTCTAGCAATTTTCCATATATATCAACCGAAATATTATTGTTGTTTCTAGCAATGTTCCATATCTATCAACCGAAATATTATTGTTGTTTCTAGCAATGCTCCATGTCTATCAACCGAAATATTATTGTTATCTCTAGCAATGCTCCATGTCTATCAACCGAAATATTATTGTTATCTCTAGCAATGCTCCATATCTATCAACCGAAATAAACTATGTACAGGTTTTGAGATGTAAATAAAACAAAAAACAATAGTTGCTCTATAGTCAGTGTAATTTGCTATATATCTAGTAGGAGAAAGACTGTCTGTACATATTTGCCGCTCCTATTTCATTGATAATGGGACTATATCAACTATCCCAACATTAATTATACATTAATAAAGGGCTATTTATAGAGCTGATATCAACAATGGAAGGCCTACAGTGTTCCCAATTAAAGTGCGATACAATGTTTTTTATATTATCTCTGTAGTAAAGGATTTAATATTATTATGTTGTTTTATATAGAATATGATGGATCAGTGACGTACGTTAATGTAGGACTTGTGTTATATTTCCTCTCAAGGTATATATAATTGACTGGCATTACTGTAATAATTGTTTTTGTTCGATATAGGGTGTGAATTGGAGGACTACCTATCAGGAATGTGAAAAGAATGGCAAAGAAAGTAGGCCTAGGTTGAATATGAATGTGGTTTTATTATAAATGTACAGAGAATGTAAATAGAATGTTAAATGATTATACAATTTTTATTAGTGACAATAATTACAATATAACAATTCTGTTTTACCATACACAGTTATAATAGACTTCTTTCTTCTGTCTGGCCAAACCAATCGCTTCTAGGCTACTACAGGCTACACACTGAATACTGTTTTGATTCAGAATAAACTGTTGGTAAATAGAATTGAGGTTGTTATAACATTTAATTTAAATGAATAAAAGAGATAGTTTTTAAAATGTTGAGTTTAAAAATTTAAAATATAAAAGAGAAATATGAAAGAGGCTGTAATGAGGTGAGGAGATTGATAAATAAAAAATGGAGAGAACTGAGAAGGACTGACGATTGAGTGAAGGAGAAATGCAACAATGATAGTACAGCATTTATGATAGATGGCTCTAGTTTTCACAATAACAACTTATGAATATATACTATATATAATTATGAATAGTGAATGTAATATACAAACGTAATTTAAAATGAATTAAAACAATAAAATAAGAAAAATACATTTCATTATTAATGTGAATCCGAAACAGTTTTGCTGCATAATTTGTAATGTTAAAAAATATAAGTTAAAAGGAGCAAAATATTGAAGTGCTAAAGGAGATGCACACTTCAATCAATTACAACAAGTGTGTGTGGTCTAGTGTACTAAACACTGCAAATAAATCAGAACATAAAGGCTTACACCATTTCTCAGGTAACTTAGGAATTGCTATTTAAATATTTATTAAGTCCATCTGTAGTTATCCACTGATAAATAGCTTTTTTAAAATTGCCATACAGTATTTGTGTATGCTTTATATTTCAAATGGTAACATATTACACATGTGCGGAACTACAAGGCTTGGTAATATTTCACCACAAACAGTTCTGGGGATAGATGTACCAGATTTGACAATGTTCCTTCGAGTGGAAGACCTCCTACTACTTCTTATCGTAGGCTCATTATTTGAAAAAAAAGTTGTGGCGAGATTCAAAACATGTAAAGACTATAATGTGTAGGTTCTCCTAGGAATATCTGTATTGTTAATAGTTTTAAATACAACAAGAGCAAAAAGCAAAGCACAGTCTCAGTCTTTTATGAACGGTTAGTACACGTTCTATCCCCAGTTAGTTTTCTGTATACTACCAATACTAAGAATCTGCTATATCCATTGTAAATAGCCCCGGAAATGTGAGAGTAAATATTAATTCGAACAACACCCGTCAAACAGATCCAAGAGTGTCACAGACTTCAAAGTGTCACAGAACCAGTTGTATAAAAATCATAACTCTACTACTATTATTTACGGGGTAAGTCTTTCAATACTTCAGGGCCCTGTTAGTATAAAACAAACGCATTAATTTCTATCCTACGTTTTGATCTGACCTGACTATCTATTTATCTGTAGTTTTACAAAAAAAAACTGGAATGGATGAACTTTTTTTACTTATATGATCAAGTTATAAAAAATTTTAATACAGTTACTTGATGCCTAGGCATTGGATAAATTTAAATATTTAGTAGTTGTGAGTATATACTTACTGTCACCTGTGAACAGTAATCAGTGACATGGCACATTTGTCAAACTCTATGGTTCGTTATCTTCATTAAACAACAATTGCCAGCCTTGTAGACTCAATCAATACAGATGTTCCAAACCAAATTTGGAAACCCATTATAGTTGGTATATAAGAATGTTGGTAGGAAGCGAATTTCTACTCTCATCTTACAGCTGAGAAGTGTTTGAGTAAGTATAGTATTGTTGCAATACAATAATTTTAACTGGTATCTTTAAAACATTTCGTTCTTTTCATGCTATATTGTCCATTTATATTACTAACCTGTTAAGCAAGCCCCAAAAAATGTTCTCATGTATACCGTTTGTATACTGTAGTGATATATTACTGAAAAAAAATTAATGTTCATCAACTATTGATAACTTCAAACGTCAATATAGAGATAGATCCCATCATTAAAAATAAGTTTAAGTGTCATCGCTTTAAAGATTATAGGGCGTTTCATTTAATGACTATTCCTTCTTTTAACCTCAGGACTAAAAAATAAAGCATCATTTTAGCATTTCTTAATCTTAAAACCTTTGAGACTTTCTACTCTCACCCTCCTCTGGCTATGAAATAAATCGACAATTATTAATTAATGATTTGTGTAGCACAAATAGATAGCTGCAAAGTTTATTTACGCGTCTTTTGAGAGTTGAACTTGTGACTTGTGCCTAATCCAGTATAACAAATCCAATTCTTGTTGTAAATAGGATCAGATATTATCCTAACTATAGGAATAACGAGACGTACTTTATAAACAGAGTAAAGTGTACAAAAACGAACAAACCAAACAGAATAATGTATGATACAGTAACATTTACATTGTTAAATTAAAAACAGCATTATATCAGCCAATTCATTTTCTAAGGGTTCGTTGATGACAAGGCAAACACAAACATAATAAAATGTTATTTATTCAACTAACATTTACAAATATTGGGGTATTATTTGAAAATAAGTAATTAAATTATTCATGTACAATGAAACTATGGGATATAGAATAGACTAAGTCCACTTTATAAGGAAATGTGTACAATACTAAAGAAAATTGAATGTAATCTTTCTGAAGCAAGGGTAGTAATGGGACTTAAAACTGAACATCGGACAAAATAATCTTCAAATTACTAAATAAGCTTCCCCCGTATAGTTTTGTATGCTATATAAATAGCACCGATATACCATATATGTGAAGTTCCAGGGCACTGTACAATTTAACCTACCATGCGTACGATTTGACAACTTCTTCCTATAATGTTGTTGTAAGGAAACCAACTTCTTGAGGATATCAATAATTATTATTCATTTATCATTATAATGTTATAATAAATATATATAACTACAGAGGGATGGAAAACTAATGTTCTATTTTTATGTTTCAGTAAATATCAATACAACGATGTTGTCCCCTTTGTTCTTTCTGGCCGTTGTTGCGGGTAGTTGTGTCCTGAATGTGGAGTCATCAGAAGTTTACAAATGTAAAAATGAAATAATTGATAGCATAAAGAAATCATGGAATGGTAACATACCCAATGACATCTTGGAGAAGGTAAATATCAATTGTATAAACTGTTTAGTTTAACATATATGTATTATCTACTACATAAGATTAGGAACATTTCGTAAATAACTAATTACTAATGCTTCTAGGTGTTACTTACCAGTGAGATAGAGAATCAACTAACAAATCATATCATCATAACCATTGTTGTTCAGAACATATACCACGTAAAACTACAATGATTATAATTATGATTACTGTTGATAAAGGTAGAATTAATTGTTTTCACTTTCACGTTTACAAATTCAATTAATTTAACATTTACGAAATTAATTTTAGTACAAAATAATTAAATGGCAACTATTAACAATCCATTAAAATTCAAAGAACAAATTTTATTCGCAAATGTTTATTAAAAATCATATTAATCATTAATTTGGTATAACTATCGTTATAATGTAAAGCTAAAATGAAGTAGAAATGGTATTAAAACATTTCTGCCAATAAATGACTATGTATGTATTTTTCTTGGCTTAATAAAAGGGTGTGATTCAGTTGATTCATAAACAACGAAATCCCAATCTTAATATTAGTAATTTGGCTTTGAAAAGCTTGGATTTAAATCTTTGATTCCAAGTTCATATTTTTTTAAATGTATCTGTTCCAATTATGTTAGTTCATGTATGTGCACTATCTCAAGGTATTTTGTCAGTACATTTGGCATTATTAGATAAATCTTAGACTAACGTCTGGCACATTCTCTTACAGCTTCAACTAGCAAAGGGGTTACCTCTTCATAAGTGTAATGATGTTAAAGAGAAAAACAATTTTCAGAACAATTACTGTATGTTATTTTTTATTTTTTTTTTTTTTTATAATAGAAAATATTTTTAAATATTAACTTGTTAATTATATTAACAGATTCAGTTATTATCTAAGTTCCATTTTGGGGTTAAAAAAGACAAAAAAATAGTCGAATGCCCTTTATGATATATTATCTTCTCTATTAATTTTTATTAATTGGTATTAAAACATTTCTACCAATAAATGACTATGTATGTTTTTCTTTGTTTTTTTTTTTTTTTTTTTTTTTTTTTTTTTTAAGGGTGTGATTCATTTGATTCATAGACAACGAAATCCCAAACTTAAACTAGTTGCAATCAAGAGTTCATCACACAAATGTAATTACCTGATAGGTGACTATCTGTGGCATGTAGACTGTAGGATGATTCAGGGTTCAGTCCAATTATTTGTTTAATACATATTACAAATGATTGGGCTGATGTTCATAGAAAATATATGTATGATTTGATTGTATTAAAACGATAGCTTAATTGCAATACAATCCCTCTAAAATATAAATAAAATTATACTTTCTCTCAGAGACATTGATTATTAACTTGAATAGACTCATTCATGAATCTGTAAACTTGCTCAACTGTACTTTTTTGTAAAATATTTTCGATAGCGTAATGAAATGTAAATACCATATAACATTCTATAAAACCAACATTAGGAAATGCACCTATGGTTTTTAACAATTTAATGGAATACTGAATATAATTAAATAAAACTGACATATCAAGCGTACTAAAATCATCTTCCATTGTATTTGTACTTTTAGGTAGTATATTTTATAACTTTTGTGTCTTATAGTCCGCTATATTTTAACTTTTAGGAATACAAACTGTACTAATCATAAAAGTAATCAAAGAAATGGCTATAGAATACTTAAAAAAAGTTTGTCATTAAGATATAAAATATACCCATGACAGGAATGTTAGGTTTTTAGGCTTCAGGTTTTGGAAATAACCCGCTAATACTCACTACGACTCACACGCCCCTACACGTAAAGTGGTACTGACACACTCACCCTCTCCTACACGAACAGTGGTACTGACCCACCCCCCCCCCGCCCATACACGTACAGTGGTACTGACCCACCCACCCACCCATACACGTACAGTGGTACTGACCCATCCACCCTCCCATACACGTACAGTGGTACTGACCCACCCACCCACCCACACACGTACACTGGTACTGACCCACCCACCCGCCCATACACGTACAGTGGTACCATTACGAATTCTCCATATAAAATAACACGAAAAACTGATATGTAACTGTCATAGCCAGAAATTTACTTTTAGAAAGAATTGGTAGATAGAACGGTGAAAATGTTCAGAAACCATAGGAAAAAATCTCGATTTCCTGCTATGGTACAGTGGTGTTGACCCACCCACTCTCCCATACACGTACAGTGGTATTGACCCACCCACCCTCCCATACACGTACAGTGGTATTAACCCACCCACCTTCCAATACACGTACAGTGGTATTGACCCACCCTCCCTCCCATACACCTACAGTGGTATTGATAATATTTCATGTACAGGCTCACAATAATGTTTTGCATTATTACATGATAACCAAACAGTCAAAGAATGATAGTTCAAAAATCAATGCTGTACGTGTGGTTCAAGAAAAATATGCGACATTCTACTGAAGTTATCTTCTTGGAAATAGAGATGCTCGTAGTCAGACATTTGACGTTGTAAAAACTCTGCATTAATGCCTATATGGAAATATAAACCGAAAATATTTTTAGCAGTTCTACATTCATAATATTTTACTCCGTGTTAAAGAAACACCGGTATTGTTTCTTGACAGTCAAAAAAAGCAATCAACTAAAAACGGCTTTTATGTTTCTCATGTAATATTACGAAATATTGGTCAACAATTCTCGAATCGCATATCGGTCACCTTCTAATCACATATTGGACACCTTCTAATCGCATATCGGACACCTTATAATCTCATATCGGACACCTTCCAATACCATATCGGACACCTTCTAATACCATATCGGACACCTTCTAATCACATATCAGACACCTTCTAATCGCATATCGGACACCTTCTAATCTCATATCGGACACCTTCTAATACCATATCGGACACCTTCTAATCACATATCGGACACCTTCTAATCTCATATCGGACACCTTCTAATACCATATCGGACACCTTCTAATCTCATATCAGACACCTTCTAATCTCATATCGGACATCTTCTAATACCATATCAGACACCTTCTAATCACATATCGGACACCTTCTAATCTCATATCGGACACCTTCTAATACCATATCGGACACCTTCTAATCACATATCGGACACCTCCTAATCTCATATCGGACACCTTCTAATACCATATCGGACACCTTCTAATCGCATATCGGACACCTTCTAATCACATATCGGACACCTTCTAATCGCATATCGGACACCTCCTAATCGCATATCGGACACCTTCTAATACCATATCGGACACCTTCTAATCACATATCGGACACCTCCTAATCTCATATCGGACACCTTCTAATACCATATCGGACACCTTCTAATCGCATATCGGACACCTTCTAATCACATATCGGACACCTTCTAATCTCATATTGGACACCTTTTAATCGCAATTTGAAAGTTTGTATCAAAATAGTGTTATCTTAAATAGGCGTGGAAAGCTCAAATGTATTGTGTCCAGCATGACAACAGATTATTCATTTTTACTTCACAATTATTTCTTTGTTGATCCACTCTGTCCTGATTCTTCAAATAATTATAACCACGTTACTTGAAACAACTCGGAACTACGATCAGGTCTCTGCCCATGTTGGCCTACTTCTTATTTATTACATACAGTGATCTATTAGTTTTAATTCAATTGTTATTAACTAGAATCTATGTTTTCCGGTGAACACCGTGTCAAGGTGCCATTATTACAAGATAACCAGACGTTTAGCCCATGCTGTGATGTGGCATCCGCACCCACTCATACACATACAGTAGTAATAGCGCACCCACTCTGCTATTCATGTCTTAATGTTCCCACCCACCCGTCCACATACAGAAGTAATGGTTCACCCACACAGTCATTCATGTACAGTAGTAATAATGTCCGCACCTACCCATGCTCATACAGTAGTAATGTTTCACCCACACAGCAATGCATGTACAGTGGTTATAGTTTTCCCACCCACCCACATATAGTAGTAATAGCGCACCCACACAGTCATTCATGTACAGTGGTAATAATGTTTACACCCACCCATACACATACAGTAATAATAGCGCACCCACTCGACCATTCATGTACAATGGTAACTTCAATTTCAATTTTCTATATTGTGTACAGACAATGAACTACATAACCTACTCATTCATGCTCACAATAAACCTTACATGTATACATTTTGCCATTCACACTCCTTTTTCATCAGATCAGGTCCGAAGTTTTGATTTTTGTCACTAAGCTATAAATGTGGCAAATCAGCCCAACGATCCATTATAATCTCGTCAAGAGAGTAAAATGCTTTTGACACCAATAGGGTTTTCAACTGAGATTTGAATTTTTTTCTGTTTTGTTGTCTTATACCATTAGGGAGATGATTAATTAATCTGACATTTACTTGGGAAGGCAAATTTCTGAATGCATTTGTTCTGTGCTGTTGGACGCGTAAGTTGTCCCTGCCTCTTGTCTCATATTGGTCAATATCCCCACCCCGGATCGAAGAGCAACTCCATCCAGAGTATGAGATCACATCGAGAATATAGGGACAGGGCAAAGTCATAAATCCCACTTCTCTGAAGGCATCTCTACATGAATCTCTACTTTTCAAATTTAGGATCAAATTCACGGCTTTTTTTTAAACCTGAAGACACGGTTCAGCCTGTACTTTGCACAGCTGACCAGAGTCTTATTCCATGTACCAGATGGGGATAAATTAGACCATAATAGACCATTTTCAGAACATTGATAGGACAATGCCTTGCTAAACTGCGAAGGGCAAAGATACCTGATGCAACCCTGGCACAAACATTATCGACATGATCGTCCCAAGCTAGACTCCATTTCATGGAATTTTGTTGACTCCATTTCATTAAGCGGAAGATCATCCACAAAAACCGAAGTTCTTGCTTCAGAATCTTAATCTTAGGAGTCTCGGCTTTGACACAGTAATCGTGTCATCCACATACTGAACTGAGTTTTTTTGTTGGCTTTTATTAAAATGTTTTTGAAATTATCAGACTTTTTGGAGTTTGAAAAGCTATTTATAGTTTTCCAAGCTGTTTTCGCTACATTTTTGGAATTTTTCAAAGAATTTATAGTTTCATAAGATTTGGCAGCTCGGATTACTCTTCTGTATATTTTTTTTTGTAATTAATATAATAGTTTTTTTAAATTATCATCTTGTGATATAGTAAAAATTTAATAAAGAAATTTTAATTTGTCCCTTGATAAAAGAATGTCCTTTTTTATCCAGTTATTTTCATGTTTATTTTCATGTTTATTTTCATGTTTTTTTCTGTTTAAATTTAGTTTTTATGAAGGGGCAAAACAAGTCAAAATGAAAATTTAAACAGTCATTAAATCTGTGAACATTGCATCGGGACAGGCAAAACTATTCAGAAAAGTCCAGGATTGTTTTTGGAGACTATTGTTTAAAAGCTTTAAATTTTGAGGTCGTATATCTCTCTTGACGTTGAAGTTATTTTTTTCGAGTTCAGGTGAACAGTCCGAGACTATAACCTCCTGCGCAAAGTTGTCAGTGATCGTCACGTTCAATACAAAGACTGAGAAGTTTGTGATCAGGTTGTCATAGCTGACCTCGAGTGAGCAGTCACTCTCGTTGGCGAGACTATTGACCAATTAAGTTGAAGCAATCCAGAACATCGCGCAATCGCTGGGTTTGGAGATGTGTGCTGTCCATTACATTAATGTTGAAACCGCCGATCACGATCAGTTTGAGATTTTTTGCGGTAACAGAATTTAGAAGAGATTAAAATTTTTCAAAAAAAGAGTTTATGCAGCCTCTCGGTGATCTGTATAACCCTATAACTGCCAATTCCCCAAATGATGCTGAACTAACTTTTAGCACTTAGGCTTCAAAATCGATTTCAATAATTTCCGGAGTTTTTAAGGTACAGAATTTCATTTGGGATTTTATGAATATAGCAACACCTCCCCATTTGAAACGCTTTCGCTGAAAAGAACATGCTAATTTGAGGTCTTGAATTTGGAACAAATAGATTGTGTCATCTGAGAACCCGTGTTCTGAAATGATGAGAATGTCCGGTTCCAATTCTTTGCACAGTAGTGTCAACTCGTCCACTTTATTCGTGGGGGATTGTGCGTTAAGATGGACGATTTTGAGTTTTTGTGAATTTTGAAGAATTTCGAAAAGAAATTATATCGTTTACAACCGGACCTGACCTCGCTAAAATATTTTTAAATTTGACGGGATACATTTCTTGTTTGAAGTATTCTCACTTGAACATACTTTGCCACAAATAAAAGTCCGTGGTGAAGTGTTTGTGTTGTCGATAGGTGATGGCCTTGAGGACCCGGTTACAACTTCAGCATAATTATCGTAGGGCAGGGTGATGGGGACCGAAGGAGGAGCCGGAGACAACGGTGACAGCACTGGAGAAGGAGTCAACGACATCGGAGAGGTGATTGCGGCAGTGCGGCAAGGTAGTTGAGGCGTCATGCAGGCCAGCTTTTCGACTGTAGGCTCAGCCAGCAATCGTTTGACACTTGCACGCAGATGAAGGCCGTGTGAGGTGAAGTGGTGACGCCTAATGTTGCTAACGTTCAGAAACTCCACACTCTTGTTACGGTTATAAAGCTCTGACATGAAGTTATTTGTGACGACCGTATTTGTGTGGTGGACGGGGCTATCATAAGGTAGATCGTGTCTTGTTCGCAGTGACAGCAATAGTAGACTTGATGACCGGCAGCAATCTATCATTATGTTCTCCAGTTTGCTGGAGATGATGTCCTGTCTCCCTCCCGCCACGTCGATCGTCTCTGCCAGCAGCACATAATAGTGGTCCGGGGTGTAGGCTGGAAATGACAGAGCGACATTCAACAGACCGGCACCAGGTTTACAGACACCGGCGATGTTGGCTCCACTCAAAACTTCTCTCACAAGATGAGCGAAGTGGCGCGAATGGCTGTCTCCTATCACGGTCACGTTCTTGAATGGTAGTTTAAATATAAGCTTAGTTTTATGCTCAGGCTTGTTATATCATGCCTGCTTTTCTTTTTTAGTTTGATGTTTAGTAATATTCTTTACCTGTCGTTTTTTATAGGTTTCCCTTTTCTGTTCCTTTTTTAGTGACTTATTAATGTCAGCACCCACCAACCCACATACAGTAGTTATAGCGCACCCACTCAACCAGTTATGTACAACATAAATAATTTTAGCACCCACCCACCGACATACAGTAGTAATAGCACACCCATACAGCCATACATGTACAGTGGCAATAATGTCAGCACCCACCCATACACATACAGTAGTCATGGATCTCCCACACGTCCATTCATGTATTTTGGTAATAATGTCAGCACCCACCCATACACATACAGTAGTAATAGCACACCCACACTGGCTGTCATGTACAGAGTTAATAATATCAGCACCCACCCATGCTCATAATGTGATATTTTGCACTGTTATTGATTTTGTTTTTGTTTTTAAATAAATTAAGGTTTTCTTTTCATTTCATATGTCTGTGTGCCAGTTACAGGTATTTTGTGTGTTATTCAATACATGAAGTCTGTGTGATAGATATTAATATTTTGTGTTTCAGGCTATCTCGTACAAAAAGCTGTTATTGAAAGCTTCCACGCCCGGATTCGTAGAGCCTGAATATAAAGGCTACTACGCATCCTTCACAAAAGAGGATGGCAGTGTTTATACTACAGAGACCGTGTATCGCGTCCCCAAGGACGGAGGGTAGGCTCCTAGAATATACTGTTGTGATTTAAAATATTTATCAGTATTATCCATTGTGTTCAAGGTTTGAATTTACTGTGATGATAATATTTGTTAAACCAATCGTTATTTGGTCTACATTCAAACACTAACTATTTTAAAAGGCTTAGAAATCACTGATTATGTAAAAATTGGAAGTTTTTCTTTGAAAATCGTAATGTAATATGTTGTTCTGTGAATTTAAATGTTTCTTTTATCATCATGTTTACAAAGAAAACTTATATTTTTATTATTTGCCTTTAACTATCCTTTCATTATCTAAATATGACATATGTATTTTAGATTTTGGTCTTAAGTGGCTTTTGTCATAAGTATAATAAATATTTTTCGGTTACAACTATGTCGGTGTGTTATTTCACTATGTTTCAAAGATAACCAGACGTTTCGCACAACTTGGAATATGGTAATCTCAGTTGTATCGCTGATACTGCCACAGAAATGTGTTTCGTGTAATGATCACTTTTCATGTTGTGTGTTATTCATCTTTATGATAAAAAAATCATCCACCCTTTCACACATGGTGGTATTGACTGTCCACCTACAATAATAACACCATATTCTTATATTACTTGTTATAAGTTTATTGTGTTTGACATTTTATATTTACTAGTAGATTTAAATTATATTTTAACAAATAATTCATATTTTTTATTTGATTTTTTCAGAGAAGAATCAAAAGTACAATATGAATTAATTGAGACTGGAGGTGCTTATGTAGGGAAGAGTAAGTTTTATGTTTTAGTGAATTATCTTCATTAATTTAAAGATTAGTACAAGTTTAGTGTAATTTAACTGTATTATCCTTCTTGAAAAAGTAATACAACTACATACAAAAAAATGAATTGCAAGCTTGTAATAATATTAGAATGAGAGTAATGCATTTTTTCAGGAAAGTAATTAACATTTCAAACTATTCAAATTCATCAATATTTATTTACTAAAACATATGTTTACTATAATATAACAGTTTATATTAGGATATTCCAAAAGCGTCCACTGAAGAGGGTGTGGGGATGTAATATCTTATTTTGAGATCTCTTGGATATCCGTATAATCTTAATTTACCTTTTACTGTTTACATAATTTATTATAAATATTTCAATATTTATTACGTAAAAGGTGTATGACGGGTGATTTATTACATTACGTGATAAGTAATAATGAGTGTTTACGCTTAGTAAATGAAATATAGTTGTAAGAAATCTACTAATAACAGGAAAGGACATGAAAATTAAATTATAATTTTAAAGCAGCAGTACTTTTTACATAAGCGTTTTATTACTTTTAATGCCACGTTATATAAATAAAGAGCTATACAAAAGAAATATATGCATTCATCTATTATATTCTTAATTAATTTTTATTCATTCATAATCCAATGTATAATTTTTTTTTTTTAGAAAATGTATACAGGTACCCAGTATACGCAGACAACGGAGTTATCGCCTGCTACACATGCAGCGGTGACGACAAAGGTAAGAATTCAACAGTTGAGCGTAAATATTCTGTAAACAGATTACGCAAAGCCGATAGAATTAAATATGTGTGGGCTTATAGAACATCGAACCTGTCCTTACTTTCGTTCCGAACACTTTTAACCTTAGTGGAAGCATTCATTTTAACTCTCGGTATATTTAAAACCGTTTCCTGTGCACCCTCAATAAATACACATTATCTTCTAATATGTTTTTGAATCATTCGAATATATGTTATTAACTATTTCACATCGTATATATTTTGTAAATAACCCAAGTTTCCTGTTACTGGATGTTTATATGTACGCTGTCCTTCGACCTCAAAATTCCATATAATATATTGGTAATGTTGGAATGTGTACTGTCATTATACTTAATTTTCCATTTAATATTTTTAATAACAAATAATAACACTATTATTTGTTTAGAACAACCTATCAAATTTTGGAACAACAAAACTATCAAATCTTCGTTTTTAATCAAACCTTCAAATACCATAACACAGAACCACTTTATACAAAAAACATATACAATACAATTGGATAAAATTATACAACAAACTACCAACATATCTACAAAAATAAAAAGACATTAAATATTTTAAGTAGAATTTTATATCAATCTTATTACATGAAACAGTTCATGAAGTTGAAGATTTTCTCACATTTTAATTTTATACAACAAATATAATGTATTTTATATGTATAATCATATTTATATAAACTATATTGAAGTTTATACTTTATACTCTATGTTATATTATGTATTTGTTGCCAATGCAAATTTTGTTAAAGGCAAATAAATTATTATTATTATTTTTGGAATGTTTGAATGTGTACTGTAATGTAATTAGACATATGTTTCCATGTATTCCATATAATATTTTTTTTCACTAGAGTCAAAAGTTGATACCAATAACCTTTAAGGTATTATTGGGGATTAAAAAAACCTAGATTGCACAAGGGTAGTGTTGTGGCAGGAAATTTAAAGGACAAGATAATACTTAATACTCATCTATGTACTAACTTTTATTATACAACACACATATGGATTTTCAAAATAAACTAACGCCTTATGTATAAATTTCTTTAAGATAAATGTGTGAGTGGATTCCCCTAAAATATTTTTATGAATTCTATTCAGGCTTCTTTTTGGTGGACTAGATCGGTTTTGCTGTACCTCTTTGTACAGTGTTGAATTCTGGCAAATATCTACAATGAAACGTGTGTCTTCTTGTGTATTGACAATGTTTGACCTAAATTGCTTTCTACCATATTCAAAAATAGAGTATCCCATGAAAAGTGCACTCATCGATGTTTATATTGCAGCTCCAGAGGGACCTCCTTCTGCCATTGTCTTTGTCAGAACCAGTGGCTACTCTACAGACTGCTACAACTCTGCATTAAGTAAACTTAATGATGTTGGAGTAAAGGCAACCGTTGAGTATTGTTTAGACTAATACTTTGATGTAAATTAAAACATGTTTCAATACTGAAATAAAACAAATTCAATAACTCGAACATTGTTATATATATTACTGTTGTACCTCATACATAGGTTTTATAATATAAATTAATATACACACATAATTATAATTATTCATCTGTTTATAGCAATCTTTAAAAGATCGTTTATTGCCTTTTTTAACTTTTTTGGTTTAATTTCTTACTTTTTATGATCTGATTTTTAATATATATTTCATGAATGGGTTGGTTTCAAATAAAAGTAACATTTTCGACAACAATCCTTCGACATGAATGACAACGCTAGACAGCTCGACATCCAAAAATAACTCCAAATCCTCAAAAAATATAAAGCCACAAAGACCAACTGAATATTCGTTTAAACAACCTAGATTATGTTAAATATTAATCATCAATGCTGAAGAAATATAGATAATTCTGTGTTAATACAATGGAAATGTCAATAATAATAATAATAATAAAATTCTTTATTGCCATAAGCACAATACATTGTTGTATAGCATGCGTCAAAATGAAGTAAACGTTTAGCAAATCAATGGGTTAAAAGAAATATATATGTAATAGCCTACACAGGAGTCGTTAAAATATTTTATTTTAGTGCACAGTCATCTCCAAAAACTCCGATACTACAATTATATTTATTACAAAATAGCATATCAATACACTGTGAATATCTGTAGTTATTTATATGTTTTATTCAAACTGCCTCGTAATACGCCAAGGCAGCATGATAAACAAAAACACGATAATATGACTGCAATTTTAATGAGACAGTCTTTTAAGAGATGCCCAAGTAAAAGAAATGATGGTGTTTTCAAACTTCTTTAAAACCCTCTGCTAAGAAAGGTTAACCAGTTTTCTGATAGGGTGGTTCTGTTAACTTGAAACTTGTGGCGTCTTATTCAGAAAAAATTGGCTTTAAAATAATGGGCAACTTATCATAACTTTTCATTCAATCTTTTTATGAAATTCTCCACGGGCCCTCCCCGCTAGGTTGAAAAAACTACAAGCTGCATCAAAATATATAAAAAAGGTTTAACAGAGTTATATTAGATTCTAATTATTTATCTGGACCCGTTTAAGAGAAATGAAGGTGTTTCCATACTTTTTCAACACCTTGTACATCAATATTTTGCAGAATCATCAGAAACAACACTAAAGCATAACCAATATGGAACTGTGAGGAATCAAATACACAAGTTTACTTGCCTACATTATACCCTGCTCTCTAATAATGCCTGATTCATGTATTGAAGGGAATATATATTCTATCTGCTCTATTGCATCCAATACCTCCTGTGGTATTACTCCTAAATTGGTGAAACACTGTGTAGACTAACCACTTGAGCCGTTAATCAACATCATTAACAAATCATTCCAGCTTGGTGAATGTCCATCAGAACTAAGGGTCAGCAAAGTACATTGTGTATAAAAAGAGTTTTGAAACTAAGACTGAAAACTACAGATCCATTATTTCCCATGTTTCCGAATTTTCAAAAATCATGGAGAAAATAGCACCAACCAGATTATAATAACTCACCTCATCTTTATGATAGGAAGAATTTTTTAATTATAAATAATTTATTTTAATTACGGTTGGACATGAAATTTGCAGTTTGTTTACTAATTTTTTTGTTGGTAATTTTTTATTCCAAAATTTTTAATTAGTTCAATTATATATTTGTTAAAATGTTTTTGAAAATAAATAATTATTTTCATAATTTGATCGCACAAAAACACTATGAGGTTATCGACATCAGATTTCACCGAAGTAATTGAAATCATCATTGGCCAAATAGATAATGAACTGTTTGTCACTGCAATTTTCCTTGATTTTAGCAAGATGTTCGACTGCCTAGGAGATCAACTTTGTCAGACAAACTGGATAATCTCACGGTAGAAACCCTTACAAAAAGCTGTTTCTTAAGCTATTTTTAACTAGACACACATATAAACTAGAACTTAAGCATTGACTAACAATAAACTATATTATAATGTACCATGGAACTTTTCCCAACCAGCATACAAAACCTTACTGAAATAAAACTAATGAAGAACTCAAGAAAAGGCTTTTTAAAGGAACTACATATTCACTGAATGTATTTGTATAAAATATAAATAGAGAGTGTTGACAAACAATAACTCTGATATCTAACCGACTCCAATATTACTCAACAGGTTTTCTTTCTTTTGCACCATCACTTTACTCTTTTACTGTATAAAACTAATTTGAGCACTTTTTTAAACCACTATATAACTCAGAAACCTTAGCATTCGATATTTTAATATTCCATACACTTAAATACTCATCTCTGTTACCACTGATTTTGTGTCTAATCATATTAAACCCTACAGACATTTTTTATATTCTAATAACTAAACCTTTGTACTACAATATACATTTATAAATTTGACGCATTTATTGTACATGAAGTTTGTGCAATTAAGATTTGATTTGAAAAATGACATGGGTTCAATCAAACTTATTTTATTTATAGGTTTCGTTGTTCATAGAACATTTTTCAACAATTGTAAGATAACTATGAAAAATAATATCTGATAGAACGTTTGATTGAAATATTAAAACAACACTCTTTGTCTCAAAGAGAATCCATTTGAAGAGTGTAATGCGAAAAACGATGGTTTTTTCCAAAATAACATTTGAATTTACGGATAAAATAAATATAAGTAAGGTAAGATTTGCATGTTAAAGGTATTCTACAGAAAAATAAACTGAACCAGTTAGTTTTGAAAGGTTCAGTAAGCTCGTATATGTAAGCTTACATTCAAACTAAGAGCATAACACGTTTATTCGTCCAACCATCCCATGTAAACAGTATTCCTACAGCGGACAAACGAATACGAAGGTCCTTATAACTCCAGTATGTTGTATGTGTTTTGAAAGTCATTCCATAAACGAAATTTAGATAACTGGTATATTTATATTTACTGAGATGTTTAACAGAATATACCATTTTACCATATTTGAACAATTACTCCGCTTGAAGAGTAAATTATCTTACGTTTACCATGAAGTTACTTCTCAAATAAAATGTAATGTATGTTTATATATTTTCTAAATATTGTGAAAAATGTATGATGTTAGCTAAAATGAAATAATTTATCAATGAATAACCAACAGAAGAGGAATATAGGAACAAATTACATTATTAAATAATGTTGCATTAGCGTATTTGTTGCGTTTAGACTAAATATATCATAGTTTTTGCATGGATAATATATGCAAATAATTGTTAAAAGAAACAGTGACAAATAACACTTTTAGATGTCAAACAGGTGCATCTTATTAATTAAGATAAATTTAATCAATATGCTCGAACAAACTGATATTTTTTTTAATCTGAGAGTTTTATTGATCAATGAACACAAGATTTTATGTATAAAAATGTTTGACAAAATTCTCGATTGGTTTTTTGTCAGTTACCATTATTATTTTATTTTGTTATTAAACTTATGTAAAAGCTAAGTATTATACTTGGAAAAAAGTCCAAAAATACACTTTATAATAAAAATTAAAAATAAATAAATGATCTGCAGTCACAAAGCTAAATCTAATTTTTAAGACCTGCCTCACTGATTCTATTTATGCTAGCTAATCTCTCCGTAAAACAGCACAAGGGAAACTCTAAAACTATATGATCCATTGTTTGTATGGAATCCTCGAAATCACATGACACATGGCACACTGTCAATCTCCATTTGTATTTCCAATAGTTCCATCTGCCCACTCCAGTTCGGAAACTATTCAATAATGTCCACTCCCTACGAGGGAGATTCATCCCAACTACAGGATCGTTAATAAAGAACTTATTTCGTCCATCAAAACTGTTCCACGCTATGGTCCAGGTAGTATTGGGGAGAAATTTGATCTGCTCAACTGGAAAGCAGTACGTAGAGGTGGGTTTCTAGATTTTAAGAGACCGTTCTGACGTGGGAGATCCTGGGTAATGGGTAGGTACGGGGCATTCAAGATCTTATTGAATTCTTTACATAGTGCCTCCTGACGTATTATTTCTGGAGTAGACATTATTAATGAGTAAACATTCTCATTAATGTTTACTATTATTGATTATGATAATTTTTAGGAGTAAGTAAATAAAACTGATGGCTCTTTTCACTTTTTTACGATGACGTTTACAATGATAATTTCTCGTTAGCCCTAATTATGGGAAGAATTCAATACTGAAATTAATGATAGACCGTTTTCGTGTTTCTAAGAGCATGTGTTCTATTTTGAACCTGAATCTCTACAGGTCTTCATATTACTTGTAAAGTGGAAAACATATTGTTTTAATATGTAATCGTTTGTAACAATATTAACATATTATTCGTATTCAATATGTCCGAATACGAAGTGTCCTAAATATTCCGTTAAAGGCATGTTGTTTGAGTTGTTATTAAATAGACATCTCTGAACAAGTCAACACTCCTTGGTGTTCAATTACTTTTGTAGTCATTAAAAATGTCTTTTCCATAAAATTAAATTCTATGGTAATTTAGTAGAATGTGTGGGTGGATCCCTCATATGAAATCCAAAAATTGCCTATAGTTATCTCAAGAGGACATGTAATAAAGAAAATTTATACACGTTTCCTGTAAAAAGCAAAAATTATGTAAACAATATTGACATATGTTTGTGTAGGATTCTCTGCTGTAAAAATCGTGAACACATTTACGACGTATATCCTAACGTGCCATGTACACTACCTTAAGCAATATATAAAAATTATTGTTTTATTAAATAAATGTTTTATACAATCACGAATAATTTTTATTTCTTTTAAGAATCAAAATTCTAACTTGTACGTTAACATAAAAATTTTAATAAAATGTTATTGTTATCGACAGTTTTTACAAACTTAGTATACTGTAAACAATTCTTTTTTGTATGTAACTTATTAATACGAACAGAGTACTTAAACCAAGTACATATGACGCTTTCACAATATTTACTCTAATGTACAATTACATGCATTACACATGGTCTTGAACAAAGTTTTCACATTCACATGACATTAATGTAAATGTGTGATAGGATCTACGTCACTGAATATGTTAAATTACAAAACGTAACAAAATATTTAGCGTATTGTACGATATGCATGGACTCTAGAATCTTCATATAAAGAAATTTTATTGTTCTTTAATGTTAAAACTATTTTCTGAGGGATTTAAACATTTATACAACTAGTTTTTCTAATAAATATTTGTTTGAGTTTTCGTGACTAAAAAATTGACAATGTCTAAAAAATTCAAGCTTATTTATACTCACTTAATGCATTTTGTGGTAAAAATTAGTTGTATGATAACTTACTATTATGTTTGCAACAACCTCATTTTTTATCATATCAAACAAATGTTCGTATCATAAACTGATAACATCAAAATTTGTATCGGCAAAAACTCTACTGCTGAATTAAACCTGACAATAACTATAAGAGAGGTATAATATACTACTATATAACACTTCTTTATAGCCTTCTTCCCCCACCCAGCCTAAAAATGAAAATTTTGCACTTATTTTCAGAATATTTAAGAATATCCGTACATTCTAAATTGACTCTATTATCTAATCTACTACATCTAATCTACAAAACGATGTAACCCACCAGCCCACCCATACACGTACAGTGGTACTGAGCCACCCGCCCACCCCTACACGTACAGTGGTACTTAGGGGTTACATCGCCTATTTAGGCACCGGTAATAACATAACAGCGTAACCGGCAATACTAACCACCCAAACACGTACATTGGTATTGACCCAACCGCTCACCCATACACGTACAGTGGTATTTACCCACCCACCCACCCATACACGTACAATGGTATTGACCCACCCGTCCACCCATACACGTACAGTGGTATTGACTCACCCGCCCACCCAAACACGTACAGTGGTATTGACTCACCCGCCCACCCAAACACGTACAGAGGTATTGACCCACCCGCCCATCCATACACGTACAGTTGTATTTACTGTATTAATTTTTTATACAGAAAATATACAAGAAAATTATAAATATTCTGTACGACGGAGAAAAGAATTGATCGGACCTTAATCTATGGTGTACGTATTTCGTACAGAAATGGCATTATTAGATTACGGGTACATTGAAGCTTATGGAAGATTGTGGTGCTGAGCCACCCACCTACCCATAAACGTACAGTGGTATTGACCGACTCACCTACCCACACACGTACAAAGGTATTGACCCACCCACCCACCCATTATGAACATTGATATTGACCCCCTCCCCACACCTACCCATACATGTACAGTGGTACTGACCTATACAGTGGTATTTTACACACCTGACCATCCATGCTCATACAGTGGATTGATCCACCCACCCACCCATCATGTACAGTGTTATTGACTCCCTTTCCCCACCTACCCATACGCTCACAATGGTATTGACCCACCCATACACCTATAGTGGTATTGACCCATCTGCCTTCCCATACACGTACAGCGGTACTGATCTATCCGCCCACCTATATATACAGTCGTATTTACACACCTGACCACCCTTGACCATACAGTGGATTTAACCACCCGCCCACCTATCCTGTACAGCTTCTTTAGTTGAAGTTGTATAACACGTTTGAATAAATATATTCTATTTTTGCAAGCTACACAAATAGGACGTGGATTGTCCTTCCAGCCATTTATATTCATAAACAATGAACTTTACGGCATTTCACAGAAATGAACGGAACATGAAAATACATTTATTTAAAAACAGAATATTAATTTTCTTGTATCTTAAAATATACAGTTAGTAAACACAGTTAAGATAAAAGTCTTTACACACTTAATATTTTATCTTGCGAATAAATAAAATGTGACAGTAAAACTTAATACAGGAGGAATTATCATAATTGCTATGTACTATATTCAGCAACTCCAGAATCTGAATAATGCTTAAACATTTGCAATAGTATGGCATTACTGAACACCTAAAATAAAATTTAATAGAGCATCTAAAAGATAAAAGCTAAAATATTGAAGTTCATATCACCGAATAGTTTTGTAATCAAAAAAACTTCAATTGTATCTTATTTTTTGATTATTTTGATTGTTTTTATACTTAAGATAAAATATTAATACTTTTGCTTTATTACGTACTTTTTAAATTGTATCTAATACTAATAATGTATGCATTTGAACGTAAATTTATCTGTGGAATTACGGAACATTTCTTTTAAATTTACTTAATCTAAAAGACCAAGTCCAGCAGTTGAGACATCAAATTATTGTTCCAAATATTATAAATACATTTGAATATTGTTGCCATCACAAAAGACTTTTTTTAAAGTTCGTAAGAGCGCATACAAAATTATAAATTAAATTTCTGTATTGTTAATAGTTTTCAATACAACAAGGGCAAAAAGCAAAGCACAGTTACAGTCTTATATAAATTGTTAGTAAACGTCTTATCCCCAGTTAGTTTTCTGTATTCTACCAACACTAAGAATTTGTTAAATCCTGGACATATGAGAATAAATATTAATTGGAACAACACCTGTCAAACAGATCTCATGTTTAATAGTTTTCAACTATACGATGTATTAATATTATGTTGGAAAATAAAAATCAATTTCAATCTATTATCAAAATTTTAGAGGTGTACGTACTAAACGCATTTATTTTTTAGATCTAATTTGCATCAAAATTACGCCATCATAGCATTGGTGGAAACTTGGTTGGTTAGTGGTGTTTAAAATGTGAGCTGTTCGATTCCAGACATGTTGTGTACAGCAAAGACAGGAGCGAGATGGCGACCGGCTGTGGTCGAGGAGGTGGAGTATTATTAGCTGTTCGATTCCAGACATATTGTGTACAGCAAGGACAGGAGTGGTCGAGGAGATGGAGTATTGTTAGCTGTTCGATTCCTGATATGTTGTGTATAGCATGGACAGGAGTGGTCGAGGAGATGGAGTATTGTTAGCTGTTCGATTCCTGACATGTTGTGTACAGCAAGGACAGGAGTGGTCGAGGAGATGGAGTATTGTTAGCTGTTCGATTCCTGACATGTTGTGTATAGCAAGGACAGGAGTGGTCGAGGAGGTAGAGTATTTTTAGCTGTTCGATTCCAGACATGTTGTGTATAGCAAGGACATGAGTGGTCGAGGAGATGGAGTATTGTTAGCTGTTCGATTCCAGACATGTTGTGTACAGCAAGGACAGGAGTGGTCGCGGAGATGGAGTATTGTTAGCTGTTCGATTCCTGACATGTTGTGTATAGCAAGGACAGGAGTAGTCGAGGAGGTAGAGTATTTTTAGCTGTTCGATTCCTGACATGTTGTGTACAGCAAGGACAGGAGTGGTCGAGGAGATGGAGTATTGTTAGCTGTTCGATTCCAGACATGTTGTGTACAGCAAGGACAGGAGTGGTCGAGGAGATGGAGTATCGTTAGCTGTTCGATTCCTGACATGTTGTGTATAGCAAGGACAGGAGTGGACGAGGAGGTGGAGTATTGTTAGCTGTTCAATTCCAGACATGTTGTGTACAGCAAGGACAGGAGTGGTCGAGGAGATGGAGTATTGTTAGCTGTTCGATTCCAGACATGTTGTGTACAGCAAGGACAGGAGTGGTCGAGGAGATGGAGTATTGTTAGCTGTTCGATTCCAGACATGTTGTGTACAGCAAGAACAGGAGTGAGATGGGGACCGGCTGTGGTCGAGGAGGTGGAGTATTGTTAGCTGTTCCCCGACACTTATCAGCTACTTATATCCTGGTCACCTGCCTCACCAGGATATACTTTGGGCTATTTGCTGCAACCGGTTTTAAAATATTTCTTAATCTTGTGCATTTCCCCCTAAATGTAGTTCCCTAATATTTCAGAAATATTTCTCCTCACTTGAGACCATAAAAGATTTGTTAAGTAATTCTTTTATCTTGCTAAGTGACTATTATTATATTTATTACTATTACTAAAAATTACTATAATTATACCTGCAGGTAAAGGTGTGAATTATGACTATTTTAATAGTAATTCCTCAAGTAAGCTAACTATTTATAATGTCCTTATATGATTTAAAGTCGTATAATTTTGTCTTAAATGTGAACAATGTTACGTTAGATCTTATACTAAGTAATGTTAACTTATTGGTAGGTTTGTTTGATAATCCATTAGTTATAGTTGATTTACATCATCCACCATAGAGATTATTCTGGACCATTGTCTAGTCAGTCAACTCTGAATAAACGGGTAACTTATGTCAAACAGTATTATTGCTATAAGAAAGTAAATTTGTATAACCTATATTTCAATTTAAGGGGTGTTGATTAGGCTCCTCTTTAATGTTTATCAAATACTAATTTAGCTATCGAAACATTCTACGAATTAACTTTTAATTGTGCTATAAATCCTTGTGTACCATAGTAACCAGTGTTTCAAAAAATAAATTTCCTGTAATTAATATGTTATGTCTTGTACTAATGTCTTGATGGTTGTTTTGGGTTTGTCCTGTAGCTATCTTATAAGCAAATAAAATAAATAAATAAACAAGCTGGCAAAAAAATAAAATCCTTTTAAAATTTTGCGATGATAAAATAGCTGTTCCTTTAGAAAAAAACTTATCAATCAATCACTCGAGTTAGAACAGTTCCCAAACAAATTGAAAATTTCTGTAATTAAAACCTTACATAAGAAGAAGAATTGATTGTTAATTAACAATTACCGACCGATATCATTGTCGTAATACAAAAAATATATATATAATATTTTTAACACGATTGACTTCCCATCTGACAAAACTTACGGTAATCTCAGAAAATCAACATGGCTTCCAAAAGGGAAAGAATACGTCGACTTTCTTATAGAACTTAACAAATGACATTCTTAGAGCCTTGGGTGAATCGCGCACCACAAGAAGTGTGATGTGTGATTTATCCAAGGTATTTGACTGTGTCAGTCATTCCATTTTGCTTTCCAAACTCGACCATGGCGTAAGATGAATAGCGTTGGATTGGCTTCGCTCCTTTTTATCAGGACAAATGCTATGCATTACTATAACCGTATCCAAGGTACATTTTCTTCTTCTTGGGCAGACATTTCAGGGGCTGTTTACTTTCACCCTTACTCTTCTCGATGTACATTAACGATTTGTCATGCAGTGAAAAAACACTCGCACTGTCATGTATGCGGACGATGTGACTTTGTTTGCATCTTGCTCAAAATTAGAATATATAAATAGCGTAATGATTAGGGTGGTATCCGAGATAACAAGTTGGTTTCAATCTACCGGTTTGCTATTGAACGTAAGCAAAACAAAAACGATGACGTTTCGTAGCAATCAAAGAAGATTTTTAATTGAAACCCACTACAAATAAATCCAACTTCCTATACACAGTTCAATATATCTGCTGTTTTCCTCGGTTTAAATATAGATGATACTGTCTCTTAGGAAAACCATATAGAAACACTTTTGAGGCGAATGAGCTCAGCCACTTTCTCGGTTCACATGTTGAAGCCAACGAGTAATATACCAGTACTGTTGGATGTCTATCGTAGCTATTGTAAGTCACTGATGTGGTTTGGTATTCGGGGAGGTTCTAAACCATCAAATAAACGACTAAAGATCCAAAAGACAATCCCATACTTTCAGGGAACATTTAAAAAAATGCCAAATTTTCACAGCTTACTCTTTGTACATTTACGAAATTGTTAGTTTTAACATACAGTAATATTGAATTCACACCAAAAAACAGAGATGTTCACAGATTTAATACGAAACACAAAAATAGCCTTATCTATCCACGGCACAGAACTACAATATTCGAAAAGGGGCTGCTTTACTCAGGAATTAAAATGTTTAACTATCTACCTGAGTCAATAAAGACTCGGAATAGTTCTAAACTGTTTAAGAAATCACTCAAGATATTTCTACTGTCGAATGCTTTCTATTCTCTGAATGAGTTTTATAATTTTAACAAATCAAATGTGTTAGTAAATCGATTCTGATTCTAAGCTAGAAGAGTTACTCATACAACCTAACTTCAAAACTTCTATAACTATTAATGAATATTTTGTTGAGTCTCAATGAAGAAAACGAATATTTAATGGATGGACCATTATTTGTTGGAATGTCAGTTTTAGATATTTCCAAGACACATCTTTATGATTTTCACTATAATGTGATGGTAAAGTTTGTGGACAAGATCGCATAGGAATATCATACATGGATACAGATGCGTTTGTATATTGTATTAAGACAATAGATATGTATGAAGATCTGCTATCATTTCCTTACACTGAGGATTCTGAATTTTCAGACTACCCCGTTATTCATCCTACATATGAACAATAAGGTGCTTGGAAAGTTCAAAGATAAAACCAAGAGAGTACCACAAATAGAAGAAATTGTAGCTTTTGTGGCAAAATGGTATTCAATTAAAAGAGTGAAAAAAATTAAAATGATGATCGGTTTATAATTAAGAATGTAAAAGATCTAAAAATTTATATTTAAAGAAGAATCTTTAATTTGAAAATTACAAAAAGTGTCTATTTGAGGATGTAACATTTACTTTAAAGTTTAACCATCAGTTGTACAGCGTAACGGAAGAACATATCAAAGAAAGATTTATCATCCTTAGATAACAAAGATAAATAATGAATGATGAATGTACAAATGTACAAAAATTAATTGTTTTTAAAACTAATCGTATGACCTTGAACAAGTCTACATAAAAGTCGTAAAGCGACGAGATGAAACAGTTTCGTTTTGAACCAGCAAGAGGTTTGATGAAAATTCGAAAATAAATATTAAAAAGGAGATTGTCAATGAACTTCACAAACTAGCTAGACGAAACTTCCCTAGAAGAAATACAGTTGATTAAGGTGATTTGATAAGGTGAAATGATTTATTTCAAGCCGATTTGATAGAGGTGGAGCCGTATAGTAAGCTAAACAAGGGTTTTAGATACATACTCACTGTTATAAACTGTTTCAAAAAAGCTGATGACGCAGTTCCTTTAAGAAATAAAAGTGGAAAAAGTGTTGCTGCAGGTATTAATTTGATAATCAAACTTGGAAAACATCAAGTAAGACATTTACAGACTGACAATGGTAAATAAGTACCTTTACAACGTTTTTCATGACTTGATGAAAATGAATTACATAAACCATTAATCTATTTTATTGAAAAAGAAAGCAGCTATTATTGAAAGGTTTAATATAATGCCAAATGATCATTGTAGAAAACATTTGCTAACAGAGGAAGTGACGTTTGGTTTGATATTTTGCCGGAGTTGATCAAAGAATACAATAACAAGTTTCACAAAACTATTTGTATGAAACCAATTGAAGTGAATAAACGTAATAAACAACTGTTATTGGAACAAATATTAATGAGTACAGCAGATAACACTGAGGAGTGAGGACGTCCCAACACATTTAATGGCGGAAATAAAGTTCGTTAAAATAAACATTAAGGTGTTTTTAGCAAAACATATTTACCTAATTGGACAAATATAGTTTTTATAGTTTATCATGTACAACCAATAATTCCTGAAACGTATATTTTAAAAGATAACAAGGGTAACATTCTACAAGGAGGTTTCACAGGCATGAATTGCTCAAGTGTCTTGTTGCTGTGGTGTACTTGGTTGAGAAGGTATTGAGATAATAAAGGATTAGTTCGTCGACTGGGATTTAATAAAAATTAGGATTCATTTTTTGATGAAAAGGGTCTCCTGTTGTAAACCAGCTCCAGTTGAATACAATATGTTGAATAAGATGGAGGTAGTTCAATCTAAGGACTGTTTTAATATAGAGAACATCGATTATCTACCTGTGGGCAAAGTGAACAGTGATTATGGAAAGCATGGTGGACTACTACCAGATACTGTGAGTTGTATAGTCTAATTGTGGTAAAATCAATGTTGTGTTTAACTTGATAACAAACCCCAAAGGTCTTATATTTAACAATTTATATGTTTTCAACAAACAGCCCAAATTGTAATTATTGCGAAAGATAATCTCTGTAGAACCTGTTGCAAATTTTTATCAATAAAATTTTATTGAGAAAGTAATGCAGCCCTCCCCAGCAAAGCCATGTTCTGTATTTATTTTTGGCTGTGTGTATTTGAAAACCAATTTATCATCAGAAATTATTTTTAATAGCTAGAGATAATTAAATAGATAGTATTTATTTAATATGGTCAAACAGCAAGATACCTAAAGAGTTCATCCGTGATAATGTCCGTATATTCTAATGTTGTTCAAACAGGAGGATAAAAAACTAAAACTCGTACACAATGAACATGTGGGTGTAGACATGATATGTACTGACTTCAAAGTGTCACAGAACCAGTTGTATAAAAAACATAACTCTACTAATATTATTTACGGGTACGTCTTTCAATACTTCAGGGCCCTGTTACTATAAAACAAACGCATTAACTTCTATCCTACGTTTTGATCTGACCTGACTATAAACTATCTATCTATCTGTATTTTTACAAAATAACTTCAATGGATGAACTTTTTTACCGATATGGTCAAGTAATATAAATTTTAATACAGTTACTTGATGCCTAGGCATCGGATAAATTTAAATATATAGTAGTTGTGAGTATATACTTAATTTTAGGAAATTTAATTTAATACATTATTTTGATGAAATAAGATACAAAACATTGACATCATAAGCTCATAGTTCTAATATGGATTATATAAATAATTAGTATTCTATGTTAGTAATCTCTAGTAATACGATTAACTACCTGCATACTATTTATAATACATGGTCTGTAACAGTTATTGTAATTAAATCCATGTTTTTGTGTATTTTTAAAAGAAATAATCCAGTTCGTAAATATTAGTAAATATTTCTGTCGGTAGCATAGTTGGTTCAATCCCAGTTTAATGTGCTAAAGGTTCTCAGTTCGATCCCAATCAGAGTCACAATACATTTTGAGAAGGATCAGCTGATAACCACTGGCTGTTCATTTGTCATTGGGATATTAATTAATGACAATTTCTAAGGAATAGTCGGCCTTAGTTTGTAACAATAACTACATTCGCTCATCTAAACTCATCACACTCATTCGAAATCCATATTCACCCATATCTTGACGATCGGCGTCTTATGAATAAATAAAAAAATTAAAATTAAAAAAAATTAGCATTTAGATATAGTAAACAATTTCACTATATCCAATATTTGTTATTTTAAACAGTAATTGAGGTAGAGGTTGAGTCACAACAACATTGTAATGGTTTCAGCAGTATTATGGACTAATTGCGAATGTACTCGTTCTTCTATTGTGAGCTCAAATGTGATACAGTACACTAACTGTCACCTGTGAACAGTAATAAGTGACATGGCACATTTCTCAAACTGTATCGTTCGTCATCTTCATTAACCAACAAGAGCGAGCATTGTAGACTCAATCAATACAGATGTCCCAAACCACATTTGTAAACCCATTATAGTTGGTATATAAGATTGTTGGTAAGAAGCGAGTTTCTACTCTCATCTTGCAGTTGAGAAGTGTTTGAGTAAGTATAATATTGTTGCAATACAACAATTTTAACTGGTATCTTTAAAACATTTCGTTCTTTTCATGCCATATTGTCCATTTATATTACTAACCTGTTAAGCTAGCCCCAAAAAATTTTCTCATGTATACAGATTGTATACTGTATTGATACATTACTGAAATAACTAGTGTTCATTAACTATTGATAACTTCAAACGTCAATATAGAGATAAATCCCCTCATTAAAAATAAGTTTAAGTGTCACAGCTTTAAAGATTATAGGACCTTTCATTTAATGACTATTCCTTCTTTTAACCTCAGGACTAAAAAATAAAGCATCATTTTAGTAATTCTTAATTTAAAAAACTTTGAGACTTTCTACGCTGACCTTCCTCTGGCTATGAAATAAATCGACAATTATTAATTAATGATTCGTGTAGCACAAATAGATAGCTGCAAAGTTTATTTACACGTCTTTTGAGAGTTGAACTTGTGACTTGTGCCTAGTCCTGTATAACAAATCCAATTTTTGTTGTAAATAGGATCATACATTATCATAACTATAGGAATAACGAGACGTACTTTATAAACAGAGTAAAGTGTATAAAACGAACAAACCAAACAGAGTAATGTATGATACAGTAACATTTACATTATTAAATTAAAAATAGCATTATATCAGCCAATTCATTTTCGAAGGGTTCGTTGATGGCAATTGGATTGATGCCGTCTAGGCATCTTAATTATATTAATAAAATAAGTCCTCACAAAAAAATTTAACCACACCTTTAATCTCTATCTCAAAACTCTCAACCCAAAACAATATAACAATTATTATACATCATATGGTTTCAACATATGTTTAAATAAATATTAATTAACAACACATCTCTCCTTCTTTTTTAAATAAGTACAATTTTCAAGTAATAATCAGCATGCATCTATTTCGGTCAACTACTCCACCATTCCCCATTCTTATCTCATAGCGACGTGGTACTCCTTTTATTTTCCGAACAATTTTTCCATACTCTCCTCTATCTTTCAGCCATACAATGTCTCCCTCTTGAAGTTCTGGCAAGTCTTTGGTTTTATGTCTTAAATCGTAATTTTTTTATACCTGTTCTTTCTTCGCTCGTAATTCTTTTTTAACTCCTCCAGGTCAGGCCATTTCGGTTCTAAGTTTATTGGATGTATTGGTAAAGTTCCCCTAATTTGTCACCCCATCAACAATTCACAAGGGCTGTATCCCAGCTCTGTTTTAGTGGTACTATAAGCAAGTAAACTCAACTCCACATCTCCTTTTAAGATTATTCTTTTTGCTATTTTCACGATAGCCTCCGCAAACCCATTACTTTGGGGATACTTTGCACTACTAGGTACTATGTGAAATCCCCAAGCTTTAGCGAACTCCTTCATTTCGAAACTTTGGACATTAGTTCCTTGGTCACATCGTACAACATCGGGAATGCCAAACAATGCAAATAATCTTTTTATGTATGTATTTGATTTTAAATCACACTTCATGTTTTGTATATCAGTATATCTAGAAAAATAATCTCCTACAACCAGATACCAGGATCCATTATCTCAAAACTCTCAACCCAAAATAATATAATAATTATTATACATATGGTTTCAACATATTTTTAAAGAAATATTAATTAACAGCACAGCAAGGCAAACACAAACATAATAAAATGTTATTTATTCAACTAACATTTACAAATATTAGGTTATTATTTGTAAATAAGCAATTAAATTATTCATGTACAATGAAACTATGGGATATAGAATAGACTAAGTCCACTTCATAAGGAAATGTGTACAATACTAAGGAAAATTGAATGTAATCTTTCTGAAGCAAGGGTAGTAATGGGACTTAAAACTGAACATTGGACAAAATAATCTTCAAATTACTAAATAAGCGTCCCCCGTGTATAGTTTTTTATGCTATATAAATAGCACCAATATACCATATATGAAGTGCCAGGGCATTATACACTTTCAATTTAACCTACCATGCGTACGATTTGACAACTTCTTCCTATAATTTTGTTGTAAGGAAACCAACTTCTTGAGGATATCAATAATTACTATTCATTTATCATTATAATGTTATAAGAAATATATATAACTACAGAGGGATGGAAAACTAATTTTTTATTTTCATGTTTCAGTACATATCAATACAACAATGTTGTCCACTTTGTTGTTTCTGGCCGTAGTTGCGGGTAGTTGTGTCCTGAATGTGGAATCATCAGAAGTTTCAGAAGTTTACAAATGTAAAAATGAAATAATTGATAGCATAAAGAAATCATGGAATGGTAACATACCCAATGACATCTTGGAGAAGGTAAACATCAATTGTACAAACTGTTTAGTTTAACATGTATGTATTATCTACTACATGAGGTTAGGAACATTTCGTAAATAACTAATTACTAATGCTTCTAGGTGCTACTTACCAGTGAGATAGAGAATCAACTAACAAATCATATCATCATAACCAGTGTTGTTCAGAACATATACCACATAAAACTATAATAATTATAATTATGATTAATGTTAATAAAGGTACAATTAATTGTTTGCTCTTTCACGTTTACAAATTCAATTAATTTAACATTTACGAAATTAATTTTTGTACAAAATAATTAAATGGCAACTATTAACAATCTATTAAAATTCAAAGAACTTATCTTATTCACAATTTTTTATTAGAAATCATATTCATCATTCTTTTGGAATAACTATCGTTATATTGTTAAGCTAAAATGAAGTAGAAATGGTATTAAAACATTTCTACCAATAAATAACTATGCATGTATTTTTCTTGGCTTAATAAAAGGGTGTGATTCGTTTGATTCATAAACAACGAAATCCCAAACTTAAACTAGTTGCAATCAAGAGTCCATCACACAAATGTAATTACCTGATAGGTGACTATTTGTGGCATGTAGACTGTAGGATGATTCAGGGTTCAGTCCAATTATTGGTTTAATACATATTACAAATCATTGGGCTGATGTTCATAGAAAATATATGTATTATTTGATTGTATAAAAACGATAGCTTAATTGCAATACAATCCCTCTAAATATAAACAAAATGATACTTTCTCTCAGAGACATTGATTATTAACTTGAATAGACTCATTCATGAATCTGTAAACTTGCTCAACTGTACTTGTACATAGACAAAGTTAGCTCTTATGAGTCTTGGAAAATAATTCCGATAGTGTAATGAAATGTAAATACCATATAACATTCTATAAAACCAAAATTAGGAAATGCATCTGTGTTTTTCAACAATTTAATGGAATACTGAATATAATTAAATAAAACTGACACATCAAGCGTATTTATTATCATTTGGCATTATTACATGCTAAACAAACAGTCAAAGAATGATAGTTCTAAAATCAATTCTTTACGAGTGGTTAACATAAAATATGCATGTCTGTCGTTTTTTATGGGTTTCCTTTTTATATTCCTTTTTTAGTAAGTTAATAATGTCATCACCCACCAACCCACATACAGTAGTAATACCACACCCACTCAACCATTAATGTACAACGGTAATAATGTCCGCAACCACCCACTCACATACAGTAGTAATAGTGAACCCACTCAGCCATTTATGTACAATGGTAATATTGTCAGCACCCACCCATACACATACAGTTGTTATGGTTCTCCCACACGTCCATTCATGTACAGTGGTAATAATGTCAGCATCCACATACAATAGCCATGCTCATACTGTGTTACTTTGCACTGTTATTAATTTTGTTTTTGTTTTGAAATATATTAAGTTTTTTTCTTTTCATTTCATATGTCTGTGTGTCAGTTACAGGTATTTTGTGTTATTCAATACATGAAGTCTGTGTGATAGATATTAATATTTTGTGTTTCAGGCTATCTCGTACAAAAAGCTGTTATTGAAAGCTTCCACGCCCGGATTCATATCACCTGAATATAAAGGCTACTACGCATCCTTCACAAAAGAGGATGGCAGTGTTTATACTAAAGAGACTCTGTATTTCGTCCCCAAGGACGGAGGGTAGGCTCCTAGAATATACTGTTGTGATTTAAAATATTTATCAGTTTTGTCCATTGTGTTCAAGGTTTGAATTTACTGTGATGATAATATTTGTTAAACCAATCGGTTTTGGGTCTACATTCAAACACTAACTATTTTAAAAGGCTTAGAAATCACTGATTATGTAAAAATTGGAAGTTTTTCTTTGAAAATCGTAATGTAATATGTTGTTCTGTGAATTTAAATGTTTCTCTTATCATCATGTTTACAAAGAAAACTTATAATTTTATTAGTTGCCTTTAACTATCCTTTAATTATCTAAATATAACATATGTAATTTAGTTTTTCTTCTTAAGTAGCTTTTGTTGTAAGTATAATAAATATTTTTGCGTTACAACTATGTCAGTGAGACGTTTCGCACGACTTGGAATATGGTAATCTCAGTTGTATCGCTGATACTGCCACAGAAATATGTTTCGTGTAATGATCACTTTCCATGTTGTATGTTATTCATCTTTATGATAAAGAAAATCATCCACCCTTTCACACACGGTGGTATTGACTGTCCACCTACAATAATAACACCATATTCTTATATTACTTGTTATAAGTTTATTGTGTTTGACATTTTATATTTACTAGTAGATTTAAATTATATTTTAACAAATAATTCATATTTTATTTCATTTTTTCAGAGAAGAATCAAAAGAACAATATGAATTAATCGAGGCTGGAGGTGCTTATGTAGGAAAGAGTAAGTTTTTGTGAATTATCTTCATTGATTTAAAGATTAGTACAAGTCTAATTTAACTGTATTATCCTTCTTGAAAAAGTATTTCAACTACATAAAAAAATATTGAATGGCAAACTTGTAATAATATTAGAATGAGAGTAATGCATTTTTTTTCTTCAAGGAAGTAATTAACGTATCAAATTATTTAAATTCATCTCTAATTATTTACTGAAACATTTTTTTCCTATAATGTAACAATTTCTATTAGGATATTCCAAAAGCGTCCACTGAAGAGGGTGTGGGGATGTAAGATCTTATCTCGGGATATCTTGGATATCCGTATAAACTTATTTTACCTTTTACTGTTTACATAATTTATTATAGATATTTCAATATTTATTATGTAAAAGGTGTATGACGGGCGATGTATTACATTACGTCATAGTAATAATGAGTGTTTACGCTTAGTAAATAAAATATAGTTCTAAGAAATCTACTAATAACAGGAAAGTACATGAAAATTAAATTATAATTTTAAAGCAGCAGTGCTTTTTACATAAGCGTTTTATTACTTTCAATGCTACGTTATATAAATAAAAAGCTAAACAAAAGAAATATATGCATTTATCTATTATATTCTTGTTTAATTTTTATTCATTCATAATCCAATGTAAAATTTTTTTTTTTTTTTCAGAAAATGTATACAGGTACCCAGTATACGCAGACAACGGAGTTATCGCCTGCTACACATGCAACGGTGACGACAAAGGTAAGAATTCAACAGTTGAGCGTAAATATTCTGTAAACAGATTAATGAAAGCCGACAGAATTAAATACGTGTGGACTTATAGAACATCGAACCTGTCCTTACCCTCGTTCCGAACACTTTTAACCTTAGTGGAAGCATTCATTTTAACTCTCGGTATATTTTAATCGTTTCCTGTGCACCCTCAATAAATACACATTATCTCCTAATTTGTTTCTGAATCATTCGAATATATGTTATTAACTATTTCACTTCGTATATATTTTGTAAACAACCCAAGTTTCCGGTTACTGGATGTTTATATGTACGCTGTCCTTCGACCTCAAAATTCTATGTAATATATTGGTAATGTTGAAATGTGTACTGTCATTATACTTAATTTTCCAATTAATATTTTTAATAAGAAATAATAACACTATTATTTGTTAAAAACAACATATCAAATTTTGGAACAACAAAACTATAAAATCTTTGTTTTTAATCAAACCTTTAAATACCATAACACAGAACCACTTTATACAAAAAACATATTCATTACAATTGGATAAAATTATACAACAAACTACCAACATATCTAAAAGAAGAAAAGACATGAAATATTTTAAGAAGAATTTTATATCAATCTTATTACATGAAACATTTCATAAAGTTGAAGATTTTCTCACATTTTAATTTTATAAAACCATTATAATGTATTTTATATGCATAATCATATTTATATAAATTATATTGAAGTTTATACTATATACTCTATGTTATATTGTGTATTTGTTGCCGATGCAAATTTTGTTAAAGGCAAATAAATTATTATTATTATTTTTGTAATGTTTGAATGTGTACTGTAATGTGATTAGACATAATTTTCCATGTATTCCATGTAATATTTTTTCACTAGAGTCAAAAGTTTATACCAATAACCTTTAAGGTATTATTGGGGATCATAAAAAACTAGTTTACACAAGGGTGGTGTTGTGGCAGGAAATTTAAAGGACAAGAAAATACTGAGTATTTTCTAACTTTTTTACTAACTATTATTATACAATACATAATTGATTTACAAAATAAAATAACGCCTTATAAATAAATTACTTTCAAATAAGTGTGTGAGTGGATTCCCCTAAAATATTTTTATGAATTCAGGCTTCATTTTGGTGGACTATATCGGTTTTGCTGTACCTCTCTGTACAGTCTTGAATTCTGCCAAGTATCTACAATGAAATGTGTGTCTTCTTATGTATTGACAATGTTTGGCCTAAATTGTTTTCTGCCATATTCATAAATAGAATACCCCATGAAAACAACTCATCGATGTTTTATTGCAGCTCCAGAGGGACCTCCTGCTAGCTTCGTCTTAATCAGAAACAGTGGCTACTCTACAGACTGCTACAACTCTGCATTGAGTAAACTTAATGATGTTGTTGGAGTAAAGGCAACCGTTGAGTATTGTTTAGACTAATACTTTGATGTAGATTCAAACATGTTTCAATACTGAAATAAAACAAATTCAATAACTCGAACATTGTTATATATATTACTGTTGTACCTCTTAGTTGGGTTTAATAATATACACACATAATTATAATTATTCATCAGTTTATAGCATTATTTAAAATATCGTTTATTGCCTTTTTTAACTTTTTTTATTTAACTTCTTAAATTTTTAGGATCTGATTTTAATATATATTTCATAACTAGTACAAGAGGGTTGGCTTCAAATAAAAGTAACATTTTTGACAACAATCCTTCGACATGAATGACAACGCTAGACAGCTCGACATCCAAAAATAACTCCAAATCCTCAAACAATATAAATCCACAAATACTAACTGAATATTCGTTTAAACATCCTAGATTATGTTAAATATTAATCATCAATGCTGAAGAAATATAGATAATTCTGCGTTAAGACAATAGAAATGCCAATAATAATATTATTCTTTATTGCCATAAGCATAATACATTGTTGTATAGCATGCGTCAAAATTAACTAAAAGTTTAACAAATCAATGGGTTAAAAGAAATATATATGTAATAGGAGTCGTTAAAATATTTTATTTTAGTGCACAATCATCTACAAAAACTCCGATACTACAATCATTTTTATTACAAAATAACACATCAATACAATGTGAATATCTGTAGTTTAGTTATATGTTTTATTCAAACTACCTCGTAATACGCCAAAGCAGCATAATAAACAAAAACACGAAAATATGACTGCAATTTTAATGAGACAGTCTTTTAAGAGATGCCCAAATAAAAGAAATGATGGTGTTTCCAAACTTCTTTAAAACCCTCTGCTAAGAAAGGTTAACCAGTTTTCTGATAGGTTGGTTCTGTTGACATGATACTTGTGGCGTCTTATAGGCTTTAAAATGATGGGCAACTTATCATAGCTTTTCATTCAATTTTTTTATGAAATTCTCCACGGGCCCTCCCCGCTAGGTTGAAAAAAACTACAAGCTGCATCAAAATATATAAAAAAAGGTTTAACAGAGTTATATTAATTAGATTCTAATTATTTATTTGGACCCGTTTAAGAGAAATGAAGGTGTTTCCATACTTTTTCAACACCCTGTATATCAATATTTTGCAGAATCATCAGAAATAACACTAAAGCAAAACCATTATGCAACTGTGAGGAATCAAAGACACAAGTTTACTTGCCTACATTATACCTTGCTCTCTAATAATGCCTGATTCATGTATTGAAGGGAATAAATATTCTATCTGCTCCATTGCATCAGATACCTCCTGTGGTAATACTCCTATATTGGTGAAACACTATGCTGACAAACCACTTGAGCCGTTAATCAACATCATTAACAAAGCGTTCCAGCTTGGTGAATGTCCATCAGAACTAAGGGTCAGCAAAGTACATTGTGTATAAAAAGAGTTTTGAAACTAAGACTGAAAACTACAAATACAATATTTTCCATGTTTCAGAATTTCCAAAAATCATAGAGAAAATAGCACTAACCACATTATAGTAACTCACCTCATTTTTATGATGGGAAGAATTTTTTAAATATAAATTATTTATTTTAAATACGGTTGGACATGAAAGTTTCAGTTTGTTTACTAATTTCTTTCTTGGTAATTTTTTGTTCCAAAATGTTTACTATGTTTATTTATATATTTGTTAACATTTTTTTAAAATGAATAATTATTTTCATAATCTGATCGCATAAAAACACTATCGACATCAGCCATCGCCGAAGTAATTGAAACCATCATTGGCCAAATAGATAATGAATAGTTTGTCACTGCAATTTACCTTGATTTCAGCAAGATGTTCGACTGCCTAGGAGATCAACTTTGTCAGACAAACTGGATAATATCACGGTAGAAACCCTTACAAAAAGCTGTTTCTTAAGCTATTTTTAACTAGACACACACTCACAAACTAGAACTATAGCATTTACTAACAATAAACTACATTATGATGTACCATGGAACTTTTCCTAACCAGCATACAAAACCTTACTGAAATAAAACTAATGAAGAACTCAAGAAACGGCTTTTTAAAGGAACTACACATTCACTGGATGTATTTATATAAAATATAAGTAGATAATGTTGACTAACAAGAACTCTGATATCTAACTGATTCCAATATTATTCAACAGGTTTCCTTTCTATTACACTATCACTTTAATCTTTTACTGAACAAAACTATTTTGAGCACTATTTTAAATCACTTTATAACTCAGACACCTTAGCATTAAGATATTTTAATACTCACTTAAATATTCATCTCTGTAACCACTGGTTTTGTGTATAATCAAGACTATTAACGCCTACAGACATTTATTCTATTCTAATAATAAAACCTTTGTACTACAGTATATATTTTTTAATTTGACGCATTTATTGTACATGAAGTTTGTGCAATTAATATTTGATTTAAAAAATGACATTGGTTCAATCAAACTTATTTTATTTATAGGTTTCGTTGTTCATAGAACATTTTACAAAAATTTTAAGATAACTATGAAAAATATTATTTGATAGAACGTGTGATTTAAATATGGAAACACCACTCATTGTCTCAAAGAGAATCCATTTGAAGAGTGAAATGCGAAAAACGATGGTTTTTTCCGAAATAACATTTGAATTTACAGATAAAGTTAATATAAGTACGGTAGGATTTGCATAATAAAGGTATTCTACAGAAAGATAAACTGAACCAGTTAGTTTTGAAAGGTAATATATGTAAGCTTACAGTCAATCCACGCACATAACACGTCCAACCATCACATGTAAACAGTATTCCTACAGTGGACAAAGGAATACGAAGGTCCTTATAACTCCAGTATGTTGTCTGTGTTTTGAAAGTCATTCCATAAACAATATTTAAATAACTGGTCTATTTATGGTTACTGAGATGTATAACAGAATATACTGTTTTACCATATTTGAACAATTACACCGCTTGAAGAGTAAATTATCTTACGTTTACCGTGAAGTTACTTCTCAAATAAAATGTAATATATCTTTATTTATTTTCTAAATATTGTGAAAAATGTATGAAGATAGCTGAAATGAAATAATTTATCAAAGAATAATTAACAGAAGAGGAATAAAGGAACAAATTACATTATAAATAATGTTGCATTTAGCATATTTGTTGCGTTTAGACTAAGATAGTTTTTGCATGGATAATATCTGTAAATAATTGTTAAAAGAGACAGAGACAAATAACACTTTCAGATACCAAACAGGTGCATCTTTTTAATTAAGATAAATTTAATCAATATGCTCGGACAAACTAATATTTCTTTAATCTGAGATCGCAGTTTTATTGATCAATGAACACAGAATTTTATTTATAAATATGTTTGAAAAATTTCCCGTTAATATATATCGTATGTTTTTTTGTCAGTTACCATTGTTATTTTATTTTTTTACTAAATTATGTAAAATCTAAGTATTATACTTGTAAAAAAGTCCAAAAATACACATTATAATAAAAATGAAAAATAAATAAATAGCAAATGATCTCCAGTCACAAAGCTAAATCCAATTCATCAAGCCATTTTAGACCTGCCTCATTGATTCTATTTATGCTAGCTGATCTCTCCGTAAAATAGCGGAAGGGCCACTCTGGAACTATGTGATCCATTGTTTGTATGGAATCCTCGAAATCACATGACAAATGGTACATGGCACACTGTCAATCCCCATTTGTATTTCCAATAGTTCCATCTGCCCACTCCAGTTCGGAACTGATTCAATAATGTCCACTCCCAACGAGGGAGATTCATCCCAACTACAGGATCGTTAATAAAGAACTTATTTCGTCCATCAAAACTGTTCCATGCTATGGTCCAGCTAGTACTGGGAGAGAAATTAGATCTGCTCAACTGGAAAGCAGTACGTAGAGGTGGGTTTCTAGATTTTAAGCGACCAATCTGACATTGGAGATCCTGGGTAATGAGGAGGTACATTCAAGATCTTATTGAATTCTTTACGTAGTGCCTCCTGACGTATTATTTCTGGAGTAGATATTATTAATGAGTGAACATTCTCTTTAATGTTTACTAATTATTAACTATGATAATTTTGAGAAGTAAGTAAATAAAATTGATAGCTCTTTTCACTTTATGACAATGACGTTTACAATGATAATCTCTCGTTAGCCCTAACTATGGGCAGAATTCAATACTAAACATAATGATAGACCGTTGTCGTGTTCCTAACATCATGTGTTCTATTTTGAACCTAAATATCTACAGGTTCATATTACTTGTAAGGTGGAAAACATATTGTTTTAATATGTAATCGTTTGTAATAATATTAACATATTATTGGTATTCAATATATCTGAATACGAAGTGTCCTAAATATTCCGTTGAAGGCGTGTTGTTTGAGTTGTTATTAAATCGACACCTCAGAGCAAGTCACACTCCTTGGTGTACAATTACTGTTGTAGTCATTAAAAATGTCTTTCCCATTAAAATTCAATTCTATGGTAATTTAGTAGACTGTGTGGGTGGATCCCTCATATGAAATCCAAAAATTGCCTGTAGCTATCTCAAGAGCACACGTAATAAAGAAAATTATTACACACATTTCCTCTAAAAAGCGAAAATTATGTAAACAATATTGACATATGTTTGTGTAGGATTCTCTGCTGTAAAAATCGTGAACACATTTACGACGTATAGCCTAACATGCCATGTACCGTATCTTAAAAAAGACATTAGATTCTGTCTGTAAGAAACTAAGTTCTGGTGTAGGCCCTATTTTTGTTAAAAAGTCTCTCTTCAACTCTAGACGCATCTTCCCTACTAGCCGTATATTATGGTTTAATTTATCCTCATCTTAGCTTGGCATTGAGATTTGGGGCTTCAAAAATCAAGGAACAGATCTCGTGTTTAAAATTCAAAAAAGAGCTATTAGAGCCATTTTCCATCTTACTCGTAGAACATCTTGCAAACTGTACTTCAAAGAAAATTGAATTTTGACTTTTCCTTCTATTTACATAAAAATATCGGTACTTTTTGTCAGAAATAATATGCATATCTTTCAGACACTCCAGAATGACCACAAATACAATCTTCGCCCTAACCATAACATCAATGGCTCTTCACATAAAACATCTTTCTATGAAAGACAGTTGGTGTGTAATGGTTCCAGGCTTTACAATTCGCTACCGGATTCTCTAAAGGCCGAGAGTAGCGTGCGGAGGTTTGAAAAACAGGTTAATGAGTTGTTGGTGCAGGGCTGTCACTACAGCGTTGGGAAATTCTCAAAATAATTTTCGCCTATTGCCTACCACCACATGCTATTAAAAAAAATTATCTGTCAGTATATTTAAGGTTATTTTATTCTAAGTATTTTAAAAGGCCAATAATATGTTTTTGAATAAATTTACGATTATAATGACGCTATTATGCGGCTTGTTTGGCTGTTTCAATTCAATAAAGATTATTTTCTTTCCTTCTTTCTTTCTTTAAGCTATACATAAATATTCTCATTTTATTAAATGTTTTAAACAATCACGAATAATTTTGATTTCTTTTATGAATCATTCTAACTTCTACGTTAACATAAAAATATTAATAAAATGGTATTGTTATCGACAGTTTTTACAAACTTAATCTACTATAAACAATTTTTTGTGTGTGTATGTAACTCATTAATACGAACATAGTACTTAAACCAAGTACATATGACACTTTCACAATATTTACTCTAATGTACAATTACATGCATTACACATGGTCTTGAACAAAGTTTTCACATTCACATGACATTAATGTAAATGTGTGATAGGATCTACGTCACTGGATATGTTAAATTACAAAACCTAACAAAATATTTAGCATATTGTACGATATGCAAGGACTCTAGAATCTACATATAAAGAAAGTTTCTTGTTATATAATGTTGAAATTATTTTCTGTGGAATTTAAACATTTATACAACTAGTTTTTCTACTAAATATTTGTTTGAGGTTTTGTGAATAAAAACTTGACATTGTCTAAAAATTTAAGTTAATTTATACTCACTTAATGCATTTTGGTGGTAAAAATGAGTTATATGATAACTTACTATTATATTTTCAACAAACCTCATTAACTATTTTCGTATCATAAACTGATAACATCTAAATTGGTTACGACAAAAACACTACTGCTGTAATAAACCTGTAAATAACCATTACAGAGGTATAATAAAATACTATTTAAAACTTTGTTCTACCCTTCTTCCCCCACCCAGCCTAGCAATTAAATATTAGCACTAATTCCCCAAAATATTTAAGGAGTCTAAACAAAGATTAGTTTGATTATTTATAAAACTTTTAGTTTGATTATATAATTGAGACAATATGTAATCAGTTATTGGAATTCGACAAATTGGAATTCGTACATTCCAAATTGTCTCTATGGTTTCAGACATATCTAATCTAACTGTAAGGCGGAGAAACGAATTGATCGGACCTTAATCTATGGTGTACGTATTTCGTACAGAAATGGCATTATTAATTATGGGTACATTGAAGCTTATGGAAGATTGTGGTGTTGGCCCACCCACCTACCCATAAACGTACAGTGGTATTGACCCACTCACCTACCCACACACGTACAACGGTATTGACCCATCCGCCCACATATACATACAGTGGTGTTTACCCACTTGACCCACCCGCCCACCCATCATGAACATTGAAATTGACCCCCTCCCCACACCTACCCACACAGCGCACAGCGGTACTGACCTGAATCACACACTGTATCACACTGACACGAACAGTGGTATTTTACACACCTGACCACCAATGCCCGTACAGTGGATTTAACCACCCGCCCACGCATCCTGTACAGCTTCTTTAGTTTAAGTTGTATAACACGTTTGAATAAATATATTTAATTTTTGCAAGCTACACACATAGGACGTGGATTACCCTTCCAGCCATTTATATTCATAAACAATTAACTTTATGGCATTTCACAGAAAAGTATGTAACCTGAAAATACATTTATTTAAAAACAGAATATCAATTTTCTTGTATCTTAAAATATACAGTTAGGAAAAACAATTAGATAATAGCTGTGATCTGCTATAGTTTATTAAATATTAAGCCATACCCAGACTTTATAGAAACCATGTATGTCAGATCTTTTTACATTTGTTGAAATGTGGTTTATTATGAACCTTATATGTGCTTATATAAGGTATGCTTACGGTACTTTTAGCTACGCTAATATATAGTTTAAAGTAATATGAATAAAATTTAAGTATATTTATATCTATATAGAAAATATTTCAAAATTTAATAAATATGATTGGTAAAGTTAGTTCGAAAAACTACTGTATGGTTTATTTTTAGCTTCTCTATATTAATTCTATACGAATAACGTATTTATATAGAGTATTTAATGTTTTCTTAACCTTATTTTATTCAATAATGTCTTCTCAGAACATTTTATAAATGTTCCTGTTCTTATTCAAACTATTTTCTGAATAAGAACAGTTTGAAATAATAAATTTTCTACAGAATGTAAAATGGAACTCTATGTAGAAATTATACATTTAAATTCACTTATTATAATTTCTACATAATTTATGCCCCAATGCATTTCGTTATTGAGAATCAAGGTTGGGAAACTGGCAACAAAATATCACATTTGACATACATTTATTATTTGTTATGTATCATATTTATTATTTGTTATGTATCATATTCTGAGACTACATTTTGATCAATAATGTTATAAAATTATGTATTGAATGTATAAAAGGTCGTTTATTTTTCTTATGAATACCTTATAAAAAACTAAAGTGAAATTTATAAATCATAATTAGTTAAATTTAACCAAGAAAAATAAACGAACTTTATACATTCTTGAACTAACAATCGCCATTTGAGGATCATTAAATGCGCATTTATTCGAATGCTACTTTCGTCACATACAAGTAATAAGGTGGGACTATTTGATTTTCCAGTTTTCACCAAACCAACAGAGGCAGAAAATGTAATTGAATGTTGTTTCAGAAAGCAGAGTAAGAGCGATGTTGTTTTCTTTGTTTTTCTTGCCTGTACTTCTAGTAAATGTGCTGCATATAGAATTGCCACAGCTTAAAAATGTGATTGTGATTTACTTTTGACAATTATAACAATTTTACATCAACAAAATAAAAAAAAATTTGGAATGGATGCACGGACAATAATGTTTTAGAGAGGGTACGTGTTCTTTTTACATAAAAGTAACTTTACAAGAAACATTACTTTTTTATCACATGACATCAAATTCAATCCTCGAATCACGCCCTAATAAATGCCTATAGTATATGATATGCAATATTTATTATTTGACATGTATAGTGACTGACGTATCACTGCAATACTATATTAAAGCACTTGTATCACATTTGTCATCCCATTTAATTTTTGTACCATTTTATGTATATTTTTTAAAATTCACTTAATAGAGTCTGGAGAGCAAAACAACTGTGAAATTTAAATTTATATTAATGGGGAAATATCCAATCACATAATAATAAAATCAATTTGCATTTTATGAAAATCAATCTATATTTTACTAGATACTACAAAGGCTATTTATGACTTTTTAAATGAGGTCAATGTAATTTTTCTGTCATGGAATTCTATGCAATTCTAGACAATATACATAATTCAATATTTTATAAAATATTAGTAAATAGCTTTCTCTCTATCTGCGTGAACTTTCTGTTTCCTAACAATGAAGCTTAAAGAATAAACTTATTTTGTATCAGGATTCCAATTTTACTTTGTTTAATAATGTGGGTGTTTACTAATACTATGCTATTTTACACTAGTAATGTTATCCCATTGTATGTTGTTTTTATCAAAGCCACCTTTTCCAACTAGTCACTTCTAGAATCATTAGCAATGCTTAAAGATTAAAGATTCTAGGTATATTTTCCAAGGAAGATGGTAATTTCTCTTCTAAAGAAAGAATTTATCATATCCACAGGACGGAGGGAATGTCATATAAACAGCTGTTATGGCATACAATTTAATAATTTTTTTTTAGAATATATGTAAAGGTATTCCAGAATTTTATTAACTATTCAATGAGTTAGTAAGACTATCGACATTATTTCAAATATTTATCTACAGCCTCGATAATTTAAATTATATAAGCCTTGATTGTATACACCTACAGTATATATCATATAGTCGGAATATTTATGCTTGTAATTTGGTTTGTAATTGAGCTGGTTTCAAATGTATTACATTTATATGGGGGCTACACACCCCAAACAGCTGATAGTTTGACATTCACCATTGGATGGGTAATGTATTTATTTATAAATTCAACGCTACAATTAATTGCTGTCACTGTTATAAAGATATGTGGAACTTGAACGACAAGTTTGGCGACGACCTTAAAAAAGGTATAGATGCTCATTGAAATATGTTGATTGGTAGTTCATAACAACCAATAGGTTTATAGAATCATACAAACAATACTTAACTAAATTACCCAACTAGAAAGACTAGAAATTACATATGAACGTAACACAAGTCAAATTTATTACAATCAATATAAGTACAAAAAAACACAAATACTAGTATTGTGGTGATGTATTTCAGTTCCTGCTCCGTAATTGTACGGAATAAGTAATTCTTACGAACGTACTTGGGTCGTGTGACGTTCGTTTGTATTTTATCCCTGTCAATACGAAATATGATAATTAATTAAAGTTTTATAAATATTAACAACATTATTAATTAATTACATTTATTTATTGTTGTTACTTCACTCTTTATGATGTTTTTAGCATATATGTGATTTTCTCACCGTTATAATATACATTGCATTGATTGTTCTTTTCTTAACGTATTTAAAAACATAATAAATACCAAACAAATTTTTATCTCTCAGATATTTTTATTTTAACATATTATTTATATTTAATTTTTGTAAACGTTTGAACGGTCAAGGTGGGTCCAAAAAATATAACGGAATAATATAAAAATAAATTATACAAACAACAGCTCAAACAAAACAACAACATTATCTTTTCTTTCATTTGATATCTACGACTTATAACACTAAATAAGGAAAACTCAGGACATATTACATGCAAGTGGTGAGTCAGCCTATTTATTTTGTAGCCTGGAATACATTTATTGATATTGCTATTTGCTATAAACGATGGTCTGTACTGTATTCACATGTGGATCGTCTATGATGTATTATGAACGCAGGGCATTGCAATTTCTACCATCATGACTTTATAAAAGGACGTATAAAATTCATGTAGTTTTAAATTTATTTGTTGGATACTTCATATTGGTAAATTTATTGGATATTTCCAACCCCTCAAGGGTTTATAACACAGATGTTTTCATATAGAGACCAGTCTCCTGTTTAACCTCGCTCTACCCATTTTCCGTAGACTATTGATCTGTCTTAACAAAAAGCGTAGGGGTGGGAACCACATTACAAGGTGAATATTACTAATAAAAACGAACAGTCATAGCCAGGATTCGAACTTGCACTATCTCTAACACAGGTACAAAGTAATAATCTCGCCCTAGACCGCTCCAACACAGGTACAAAGTAGTCATCTCGCTCTAGACCGTTCTAACACAAGTACAAAGTTATCTCGCCCTAGACCGCTCTAACACAGGCAGAAAGTTATCTTGCCCTAGACCGCTCTAACACCAGTACAAAGTCATCTCGCCCTAGACCGCTCTTACACAGGTACAAAGTAGTCATCTCGGCCTAGACCGTTCTAACACAGGTACAAAGTCATCTCGCCCTAGACCATTCTAACACAGGAACAAAGTCATCTCGCCCTAGACCATTATAACACCGATAAAAAGTCATCTCGCCCTAGACTGCCTAACACAGGTACAAAGTCATCTCGCCCTAGACGCTTTAACACAGGTACAAAGTCATCTCGCCCTAGACACGTTAACAAAGGAACAAAGTCATCTCACCCCTAGACGCTATAACACAGGTACAAAGTCATCTCGACCTAAACCGCTCTAACACAAGTAGAAAGTCATTTCATCCTAGACTTATTTAACACAGGTACAAAGTCTTCTCGCCCTAGTCGCTCTAACACAGGTACAAAGTCATCTCGCCCTAGACCGTTTTAACACAGGAACAAAGTCATCTCACCCTAGGATGCTCTCACACAGGTACGAAGTCAACTCGCCCTAGACTGCCCTAACATAGGTACAAAGCCATCTCGCCCTAGACGCTCTGACACAGGTACAAAGTCATCTCGCCCTAGACGCTTTAGCACAGGTACAAAGTCATCTCACCCCAGACTGCCCTAACACAGGTACAAAGTCATCTCACCCTAGACTGCCCTAACACAGGTAAAAAGTCTTTTTACACTTGGTTAGGGCAGGTACAAAGTCATCTCGCCCTAGACGCTTTAACACAGGTACAAAGTCATCTCGCCCTAGACGCTCTAACACAGGTACAAAGTCATCTTGCCCTAGACGCTTTAACACAGGCACAAAGTCATCTCGCCCTAGACGCTCTAACACAGGTACAAAGTCATCTCGCCCTAGATCGTTGTAACACAGGAACAAAGTCATCTCACCCTAGGATGCTCTCACACAGGTACGAAGTCATCTCGCCCTAGACTGCCCTAACACAGGTACAAAGTCATCTCGCCCTAGACGCTCTGACACAGGTACAAAGTCATCTCGCCCTAGACCGTTGTAACACAGGAACAAAGTCATCTCACCCTAGGATGCTCTCACACAGGTACGAAGTCATCTCGCCCTAGACTGCCCTAACACAGGTACAAATTCATCTCGCCCTAGACGCTTTAGCACAGGTACGAAGTCATTCTCAAATTAGTCGGCCACTACCAACAGGTTCGATGTCATTCAACTTGTCTGAACTTTTACACAGGTTTATAGTCTTTTTACACTTGGTTAGGGGGCCCCAGGTTACAAAGTCATCTCGCCATAGCGCTTTAACACTGGTACAATGTATCTCGCCTTAACAATCTAACACTGGTGCAATGTCATCTCGCCCTATGACCGCTCAACCTCTGTCTCTCCAACAAAACAACAGGTTTTTAATTAATTTTTTTTTTTGCTTTTATTTATTTTTTCCTATTGTGTCTTAAAAACTATTTTTAACATATTAGATATCTCGACTAAGTGTATGTACTTGTACGAGGTGATTACACTTTATGTTTTGAAACCGCTCCTTCTGTTGCAGCTGTTGACCGATCTTTTTCCTTTAAGCTGCCCATCCCTCCAATTTGAAATGAAATGTATAAAATCTATATTTCCTCCTTATAACATATAAACAGAATATATACAAATTATACATGAAATTGGTTACCCACATGGGCGGCTGCCGTGTGTGAGGGAAACGAGTCCAGAAACAGTAGGAATGTTGTTCGGCCCACTTCACTATAATAGCATAAAAGAACTATATAACTTAAAACTTAGTTTGATATAAAAGAAATATCATTTACTATGCATGCGCAATAAAAAGGGGACAATTAATCATTAATATTTATTGCATCAGGAGCTATTTTTAGTTGAGTCTTCACACCCACTCTCCTACCATTCAAACCATCACATTCACTGTTTCATTTGCACTTACTCTCATCTCTCCCCTATTCACACACATCAGGATCGGCACCTAACAAAAGCATCACACTTTACACACACACACAATCCCACACAAGCACAACGCTGTCATGCTTAATAAAAAAACACACACTCACACAATCACACGTGCGCGCACTGTTTTCAATTCTGTATGTGGGTCTACTTGCACGCGTTTCTTTTGTGTTGGAAGAACGAAAGTAACTTTAATTTCCGCTATACCATTTTCATCATATCCAACTGGTTGTCAGATTTACTTATAAACATTTATGCTACATGGTTAGAGGATTCTTAATGTGGCGAGGAGCTTTTAGAATTAACATTATTTGCGATATAAGTGTTGGAATGTTTCGTTCGTTTTATTGTTTTAACAATCGTGGCACTTTTATTCCGGATTGTAGAAGTTGGGTTAAATTGAGTGTTGAATAGGATTGAACATTGATCATGTGTTTTTATTTTTGAAATGTACATCAATAAACTTCTACATTACAGTTGTGATGATTAGAATCTTTGTACTAATCTAAAAGTAAAGGTCCGTTCGGAAACGTCTCGAATTTTTTTTAATGCTGCTTTTAATTTTGGTCTTCTGAGTTATTTCGAGAGGTGAAAGAAATAGTCTGGAAGGCATCAGCCCCAAGCTATAATTCCGTATTGAAGCCGGAGATTGTATATAGGGGCGTTATATACAGTTTTCAGTAAATCCGGTTCAAGTACTCTATTAAGATGGAAAATATTAATTTGTTATTTCCGGTAAGTTTATTCTCGATAGTTTTTATGACTCGACCACTCCTCATGCGGGCTGTCGAAAAACAATGCCTAAATATTTGTATTATGAACAGCTTCTCGCATGTACACACGGCATACAAACCAGCTGTTCCACCACATGTATGCTGGCGCAGATTTGCAATCTAACAGGATCGCGGTCGGCTCTATATGAAATAGGTAAACATTTTGTTTATGGAAATATTAAACTGTGAGCCGACATTGATCAAACCAACGCTTGACAGTAGCAGAACGCGCTCCGCCATATCCAAAAAGCTCCCTCCAACGCGTCGCCTTCAAAACTAAATGGCACTGTATCGTGGCAATAGAGAAATAGTTGGCACCCCAGCTAATTATTTTTTTTACCTTGTTATTACAAAATATATGGAAACATAGGAGACCTCAACGAAACTTTCCTTGCAAATACGGCCGTACTCTATTTTTTTATTTGAACTAATTGGTCCATAAATTGACACTGTCTGATACACGATCACTGATGATAGCTTCGAAACCAAATACAATGTAATGACGTGCCCCTTACTCCTATGCTTTCAAGCTTTTCGATCTAAAATCCCCTGTTCACACTTTAAAATGCTTGGCTAGGTCTATGAAGACCAACTTAAGATTTTTTGTTTCGCTCAAATTGCGTTATGTATTATTTTTTGTAACCAAAAACAGGCGTCATTTTAAATTGGTGGTCATTCGGAAGCCGAATTGATTTTGAAACAAAATTTATTGATTGGATCGTTCAGTTATTATTAAAAATTTTTCTAATGGCATCTTACCACTTCTTTTCGATTTGTTTAGTAAAATAACTAGTTAAAGTTTTTGGTCTTGAAACTGACCACATTCGTCCTTTGGCGGCGAATTTTTATTATATTTGGAATAACTTTTGCCAAGTGTTTTAAAAATAGTTGGGGAAAACACCTTGATTTATACTTAAATTAATTCCATGAAGTTGATGGAGTGTTTTTATGAATTCAAAAACATTTTTATTTTTTAGAGATGCCGGAATGTTTTCGGGCCGGAGGGGCTGAATTACCCTTCATGCTTGCGACTACATGGTAAACTCGTCCCTACTCCGTCACCGGTCAGCTGGAAGTCGGTGCCCACTCGATAACTCCCGGTCGTCAAAACCACTGTCTCGGTTTACAGGAGGAACGCTCCGGCTAGGTTGGCTCCTTACCCCTACGTAATTGTCGTTTAATGTTATCAGCGACGTACTTTTTGCTCTTCATTTTTTGGTATACCTCTTGTTTTTTTTTAAAAAGGCTCCACAGGTAAATGTATCTTTTACTTTTGTTTAATCCCATGACTTCATGCCACGTTTTTCCACATTTGTCCGTGTATTTTGTGACGATTCGTTTTATTTAACCTGCAGATATTGTAATTGTTTTGCGGATTTAATCATGGTTTTAAAATGTTCGGATTTCTAAAGCGAATTTTAGGTCAATATTAAAATCGGTTGCTTTTTTCAATCTCCTGCTCCTTGCTTCTCTGGTCCGTATCGGATCTCTCACTTAAAGCTGTAGACATCACATGGTTTTTGTCGTGATGTTTTTGATGAAACTTTTTTTACAGTCATTGACATATTCTATAATTACTTTTGAATAGTTGTACAAGCGTATTATATCTGGCCAAATTGGCGTCAGTAGCGTTCATTTACCGGGGACCAATCCCAACCAGAATATGACGAATAGCTGAATCTACATCATAGAATGAAGTTTTACTGTGATAGGAGGTTCGTTTGAGTATTTCTCGGTGCACGAGATTGTATTGAGCGGCTATAAAAATTGTGATCGGTTAATTGTGACTTAATCTCCGCGGATTTAATTAAATTAAAGTCGTTTACGTCCTGTATATACTGATCATTACAGCGCTGACTGAGAATCTGTTTCCCTTGTTGGAAATTTTGATACAGCTAACAAATCTGCGCCATAAAGTACATCGAGGTATATTTGAGCTAGCGCTTGTCCGCAAGTTCCAGGGCAAAATATCAAAATTTAATGTCCCCCCAACCTCGCCAGTTCGAACTCCTCCTGCACCGAATCGTCCAGATTAGGACTCAAGGTCATCGAATGAACAGGCCAAAGTCGCCCCCTCGATGGACTCAGGTTAGACAGACAGCAGTGACAGCCGATCACTGCCAAGCATTACTATCTGCTTTGATACATGTGAGCACCATGCAAACCTCACTTCCTCAGACCGCACACACAAACATTTACTTACAAACACAATCCACAGTCACATCATACTGATTTTTTATTCACAATCACATAATACCAATACAATTCTGCATTCGCGCAACTTTAATCTTGCAATGTCCTCTGTTGTGTTAAAAATTATCAAATTAAAACTATAATTTATTTAAGTTAATAAGTTACTAATCTATATTTATGTTTTTAACTCCTGTTATTCCACTTAAAATAGTTATGGTTTTTCTTTAAGTTTGCATTTTTTTCCTCATAAAAAATTATAAATCATGGCCCCCTAATTACGCATGCATTGACAACTCTGCATATTCCGCTTTATCTCATCTATTAAGAGTCCATTACTGTCTGAATTACTGTACCTACTGCCCAAATTGATTACAACAAATAATTATAGGGTATTATTAAATTTAAACCCAATGTCACATAATGGACAGTACTATTGTGTTTAGGCCAAATCACATACAAGATTTTAAAGTTTTTACTACTAACTTCTTTAATAATTAATGTAATTTTATAATCATATTCTCCAAATTACATAAAATGAAAATATCTGCATTTTTGGTACCAACTTGAATAGATTCGTGCTCTGAATATTTACCCTCTTCAATGTAACGACTACTTATAATGTAGATGGATTTAAGAGGCTATGCGATTTGTTGCAATAACAATGCTAAAAATATATAGTAAATTTAACTTATGAGATAAAATTAAAACACACTAAGATAATAATAAAATGCTTTCTATCTCACCTTATAAAACAAATTATTTAATTTATATCAGAGTAATGATATCTTTTTATAACTTCTCGTTTACTAGTAAATGGGAACCAAATAGGATAATATATGTATCAGAACCTACATACAGGGATAAATAAGTTATACTCAGCTACCCAGACCATATTATGGATCTAAGTGGAGTGTTCTCTGGAACAACGTGTGTAGGGCTGTAAGATTTGAATGGAACACATACAACTACAACTACTACTACTATGGAACATGGAGCTCAATTCATTGACAAAAAGACACTTGAAATACATCGCCATTCACAGCTGATTAAACATTGTAATGATTCTGTTTCATTTAAAGATAATTTTCACATTACATTGGAGATCTCTGAACAATATTTAGTATAAAAACGTTGGTTTAGTGTAGACAATGGGCACTCATCTTATACAATACGAAATAGAAGTACTAGAAACAAGGATAAGACATCTGGAATGTAATACCCATCTACCCTTGCACTATCTGTAGTACCCGGCTCGTCTAGAAAATGTTAAACGAAAGAAAACGTTTTATTGCAAATGCTTGTAATTCTATGAACGCCATAGAGTTCAACTATTCCAGTTTTTTTAATTATTGACTTTTCCATAAATAATTATTTATTAAAAATTATAACAAAACTATGATGATATTACTGCAACTAAGAAAAGCAATTATACTCATATTAAATCTTATTATTTTACCCAAAAAATAATATGCATTTTTTAATAGCAGTAAAGTATATTTGTTATAAATAATTGTTAGTAATTAATTCAGTAATGCCAACGTTCTTTACTCATAGCAGCGATGTTTGATATTTCATTTCACTCCATTCAATATGATCGTAAACACTTGATTTGTCTCGTATAATAAATACTTACTTTATAGTAATTTATTGCATAATAAATAAGATTTATTCATTTTGACATTTTTTTCTACCTATATACGTACTTTGGTATTAACCCACCAGTCTAACTCTACTCGTATTGTGCTATTGACCCACCCGTCTACCTTACACGTACAGTGTTATTGACTCACTCGTCTACTTATACGTGTACAGTGGTATTGACTCACCCGACAACATAATACACGTACAGTGGATATTGACTCACCCGTCTACTTATACACGTACGGTGCTCTTGAATCACCCGTCTACGTGTACACGTACGGTGATATTGACCACCCCTTTACCTATACACGTACAGTGATATTGACCCATACGTCTACCGATACACGTACAGCACGTACGTGTATATGTAGACGTGATTGTATCTTGGTACATGGTAGGTAATAAATAAGTTATTATAAACGTAACCATATTCTTATGCAGATCTAAAGAAGATGTACTTATATTTTAAGTTCTCTTGTTCAAAATCTATATTTTCAAATCTAATACTGAAGTTATTGTATCGTTTTTCACTTTCTAATAATGACTCAATTGAATACAGTGCTTGGAAGCAACATCGTTCATTATGTAGTTGTGTATAGGGTGAATGGTACGTGGTGTTTAAACATTTAAGGGCTTAAACTACATGCTTGGGGCTTCTTAAAAAAGCAAATTTCAGTTTTATATGCTAAATTGTTAGTGTGTAATGTTCAAATTAAGATTTTTTCAAATTTTATACCTAACCATAAAAAAGCTTTATTCCTTAATCAAAAGATCATAATTTTTTAACTATGACACCATTTTTGAAATCTACGTTAAGTTTTTACCAAGAATAATGAGCTAGTAGGATGCCGTAACTTAAGGTTGGTACTTAAAATTATGCTTTAAACTAAAAGAATCTGGTTTTTGTAAAGTTTTAAACAAGTTTTTACGTGTAGTTACTAAATTATCGTAACAGACATAATGTGTCAAGTTATACAAAAAACTACGTAATTTAATGTGTTCTTTCCAGTGATAAGTTTGTATTGTACAATTTTTCATTTTTTATTATTATTTGAATAGAAAAAAAACACAGAGTGCTTAACAATTTTAAGAGTACCCTACTAGCCAGCAACCAGGACGGAAAATGCAAATAACGTTATGTAATTAAAACACATGTAAATCACGGACGAATGGGGTTTTACCACAATTCTTAGACCCATACACCCCAACCTATATCAATAGTTTTGTCTGTTGTCCCTAATGACTAGGAAATGCCACTACCTGCTTAGTTTAACAAAAGATAGTTTCTTTTAAAGCAACCTTATCACAAGGAAAACTGGAATCCATTATCTGTTTATTCTTTAGACCGGGTCTGTGTATAAGCTATTCAGTTCTGTAGCTTCATGAAGTTCACTACAAGAGAATATGCAGAATTGCATTTTGTTTATGGGTTTTGCAACGGTAATGCACTTGCTACGCAAAGAGTGTACAGTTTAAGGTAACCAAATCGAACAGCTCCCAGCCCACAGGTGTTCACTAGACTTCACCAGGGGTTAGTGGAAAGTGCAGAAGTTCAAAGAAAGTCTTCTGAGGTAGGTCCAGTTAATTATGATGTAGTTGTTGAGGAATTCTAAATACCTTTTGAGAAAACCCAGAGAGTAGTAGTAGTAGGGAAATTGTGGCTCAACTAAATGTACATGTAGGTGGAAGAGAACCAAAGAGCAACCAAAGAACGATGTTTTCAAAGGAGATTTCACATTATGGTATGGGCCGGGGTAGTATGCAACCTTTCCCCAAGGTGGTATGCAAATATCCGGATGCTCAGTGGAGAAGGGGGTGGTTCTTGAAAAAAGGGCCTTGAAGATAGAGGGAACGATCAGACTTTCTTAAGTTCTTAAGTTTGCTCGGTGAGAGATAGGGCGCCACTTGTTGTAGGCTAGTATAATGTGCAGGGCTCAAACAAGGAAAATGACTCCTGCTCCCAAAAGAAAATACTGACCTGGCTCCCTACTACCATATACAAGATATATTTTCAACCCAGGCCTTTGGATTTCAATGGTTAGATTGAACCTGCTCAAGATAAAATGTTTATAATATAAAAATTTCACCTGTTTACCTTATACTCAATTACATCTAGGTAGGAAATGACAAAAAAATAAAAATTCAGAACACACAAGTTTAAGCTTTATAAATGAATAGCTTTAATTTAAGAGAAAATCAATTATGTTTTACATACACAAGAAAATACAACGAGTTTGTATAGTTAATCTTGGAGCGCTCCACTGCCTTAAAAATCAGAAATAGGCTTACTAGCCATCAAATTAACAATTAAACACAAAAATAAATAATAAAGACAAGACTAAGTTTTAAAACAATAACATATTTTACTTTT